>JAOBRG010029791.1:0-22847 GCA_027574985.1 Umimayanthus nakama | reverse complement strand
ATATCGGGCCCGATGAGTTCATGTCGGGTCCGAAGAGTTCATCGGGTCCGATGTTGAATGATCGGGCCGTCTCGTCCAGATAGACACAGTGATCCTCCATTAAGGAAGAACTCTGTCACAAATTTTTTAGTCAAGAAGTTGGGACGCAAGGATAGAACACAGTTCTAGCGGGATGATCGGTTCGCTTCCGACGTTAAGGATCGTTTGATACAATCGCAAAAGTGTTTCCATGTGATCATCCCGATCTCTTGACACAAAGGTGATTCTTTAAGGAAAGGATTTTCGTCAAGCGATCTGGACGACTAAACCTGTTTTCCATGCACTTGTCTCTGACGTGTTCAGAGACGATCCTTAGTTACGTCAGAGACGATTGTATGGAAACCAGGCTTAATCGTCCAGATCGCTTGACAAAAAAAAAACTCTGTGACAGAGACGATCCTTACGTCAGAGACGATTATGTGGAAACCAGGCTTTAGTTCAGTTTCAGCTCATCTGTTAATTCGATAAAGGCGATACGAGATTATTCATGCGAGACAACGAGGAAAACAGGCGACAACAGTATTTTTAATGTGGTAAAATTAAGTGCAAAGTAGAAAAAATTTAAGTAGGTAAGCCTAGCTAACTAGGAAACTTGATTAAATAAAAAACTGAGGTTTACTGTAACAGAGTAACGAAGTTCAGTCAGATCGCATGCATGTAATACTTGCTCTAACAAAAACAGGCAACCGGGACCAAAACCTTCTTACCTTTTGTTTTTATTGAGTCTTGATCCACTGAGAAGTTTCCCAGCTTCCCCTGTAACTTGACTTCTTCCAACAGTAAGTCGAGCGGCCTCTCTTGCTTGATATTAAACAGGAGAACGAAGTCTGCGATGACACTTCCCGGTCTAAAACAAGAACAAGCAGAAAAACATCTAATTCTAGTTTTTTCAAATACTGGAAAATTAGTCATTACTTGTCATTTTCAACCCGGTTGTTTTTACATACTGTTTTGTTTTTAAATAAAAAGCAAAATGTGGTCGCTTTGGCAAGTACCAACAGATGCCCCAAAACTGGCCTAAAAATAAGTAAAAAGAACACCTGAGAACCAATACCACTTGTAACACCAAGATATTACTAGAGGAGGAGCCGATTGGGGAATAAATTAGTGGAGTCATTTAAGTACTATGGCAGCATTATGGAAAAACAAGAAGGTGCAGATAATAAAGATGATCCTTGGCAAAATCAAGGTCGTCCAATTGTACCTAGGTAGGCCATTGAATACTATTTTTTATGTTAACCACAATTGGGACAGCAAGAGCCATTTTCCACATGCTCAAGTGTAGAGAGCTTACAACGAAAACAAAGCTAAACAGTTTTGCTGTATGGCTGTGAGACTTGGCGAACAACAAGGAGGAACCAACAGAAGATCAAGATCTTTTCCAATAGGTGCTTTCAAACTATATTCAGAATCAGAAAGAACTGTGGCAGAGAGCAGATCAGGAACCAAAGGGAAAACAAGTTGTCAGGCGGAAATGGAGTTGGATAGGACATATCATGCGGAAGGATAATACCAGCATAACGCGGTAAGCTCTTACGTGGAACTCACAGGACAAAAGGAAAAGAGGGAGGCCAAGGATCAGTTAGAGGAGGGACACAGGGAAAGAAATGAAAAAAGGTAGGATTGTCGTGGACGGATATAAGTAGAATCGTTCAAAGTCGATTGCCTAATGACGATCAGCCGGTGTCTGATGGCATAAGCTCCGCAGGGAGCAAAGGGCTCCGTTAGTGAGTAAGTACTATGCTTTGCTCATTAAAATTAAGTACTTTTTTAAAAAGTGTATAACTACACCGACACAGAAACTTCTTTTTAAATCAACGTAAATTTAACGTTACTGTAAAAAGAAGTTGAGGAATATATTCTGGATAAGAATTGACAAAACCCTTGACTCACCTGAATCCAAGAACTCTGGCTTTCTTGAAGTGGGGGTTTTTCCTGTACACCCGGTCAAGCTGTGAAAAAGACATTATACTGTTAGACAGTCACCAAAGAAAAACTGTTATTATTATGAAGAAGCTCAAAGCTTATAAAGATAAACGCCCGAAGACGAATTTTATTCGGTGTATATATGTGATAAGTAGACAACGGTGTTTATCTATAGAGTGGGAAATTTGAGTTTGATTAGAGTTTAACTTAACAAGTTGAAATTTGTCAATTCTGACTCAACTTATAAATGCTACTTTACCTGATGCTCAAGGGAGGACGCCAACTTTAGGAATTTTCCGCTGTTTTTGTCCTGAAGTTCTTCACTCCAATGAGTTTCCACGAGGCGGACTTCAGCAGCAACTTCTGATAACAGTTCTATTTGAGGTTGTGATAAAAGAAAACAAGAGTATAAAGATTGATATAACCTTAGAATTGTTTATCTTCCGAAGTAAGTAGTTTTGTTCAGTGTTTTAAAGCTTTAAAAAGCTCCCTGACACTGAAAAAGGAACAAGTTGATTATGCAGCCAATCGTGGTATGATTTTTGTATCAGTTTATAGACTCTGAAAAGCTAACAAAAGAAACAACAATAAATGCTCAACTGCAGCCTTGAAACGCCTGATATCTTCGACGAGAACCAATTGAGCTTCTGTATCGTCAACGTTCTACAATATAGTTTTGTGAGTGATAACCCTTCAAAATTGTTTGTGGTATACTACAAAGTACACTGACTGTGATAACTTGATATATGTCCAACTTTAACCAACATAAGTTAAAACGAAATGTACCGATGGAATTTCGTCTATATAGTTGATAAAATAATGTTTTAAGGACCATTTAAAAGGGTACATATTAAAACCTGGTTCACGTAAGACCTGCAACGGTCGGCGATGGTCGGCGATGGTCTGCGACCCACGACTCTCAGATACCACACAGAAGTGTTTCCATATGATCGTCGATCTTCGTAGACGTAGCCTGCGTAGCAAGCGTTTCTGCGGCCAAATCATCGAAAATCTTGATCTTCGGTCTTTCTCTGCTCTGAAAACCCACAGAAACGCTTGCTACGCAGGCTACGTAGACGCCGTGTCGAGTGTTCCCATATGATGTGTAACGATCGGTGACGGTCTGGGTTACGCGGTCGGCGGCCGTCGCCGATCGTTACAGATTATATGGGAACCAGCCCTCGACAATTAACGCCTGGTCTCGAGGTTATTTAACATTACACACCTTGATCTCATATAATTAGGTAGAACGTTCATGCGATACCTTCTGTTGGCTTCACTGTTGTTTCCATTGGAACTGATACAGCCTTGGAGGCCTCCACATTTGCAGGTTCACTGGAAGACACGGATCGATGCAAGTCACGCGTGGCGTTGGTTGGTTGGGAAAAGGGTGGTTGTGCTATAGGACTGCCTGTAGCCGTCGTCGTAACAAAAGATGATTGAATTGCTCCCTCCTTAAGAGATAATGTTGTCTGTACGCTTGGCGCTTTGGAACTTGTCCTTATTTCCACCGTGCTTTTTCTGGACGGGTGAAGAGAAGTGTAGCGTACTCTGATACCAACATCTGGTGTTGATCCAACTGACGGTATCGTCTGAATTAATGTTTGAGTAGTTTTGGAACTGTTCGCAGCTTTGTTAGCCGAATGTATCACCTTCGTGCTCTCTCTGAATGTTCGAACGGAAGTGTAAGATGCTCCATGGCCAACATCTGACGATGAAACTCTTTTTGTTTCAACTATAGCACTACTCACAACTTTGCCAGACGAAGGAACCACTTTCACCAGTTCAGAAGCGATGGGTAACGTTGTTACGGTATTTGCTGCATAGACCATTGTAGTTGACACAGAAATCTGACTAGTATCCGAAGGCGTGGCAGGTTGAATAACTATTTTAACAAACAAATAAATTAGTTTAAATTTTATAATTTACACGGGGTTGTTAAAGTCTCAGGGAACACGCTTCTGCAGGGCTAATTCCTAAAAACTTTTAGTGATCCAACATTTGGAGTGTTGCGATTGAAAACTAACCTTCAAGAACTTAATTGGTCTAAAGCCAGGTCTACTATTAAAACATTTAACGATGTAAAGATATAAGCTGGTTTGGTATACACGCTTTTTTTTATAAGAGACTGTAAATTTTGACCGAGCCTCATTATTCTTAGCTTTTAAAATATAGAACAACAGCAGTAAGAAGTAACTCCTAAAATATTCCAAATATACTTTGTGGTCATCAAGCCGAAAAAAGGGCAATTTAAAAACGAAAATTCGATCGATCTCAACACTTGAAACATTTCAACGCTCGATGCAGTCGAGTTTGAACAAAATAATTCAATTATATTAAGAAAAGTAAGCTTTGCACTTATGATTCCAGTCCCAGCCTGGATTGTTCTTATGTTCTTTAGTTAATTTATGGTCAAATTTGAGTCTCGTTGTTCTTATAAAATTGCTCTTATAAAACAACGTGTATGCATACTTACGTAAACTACAGACACAATGATAGGACCTTTCCTTCTGTGTAATTAATTTTTGTTTGGTTTCTTCTTTGTATGAATCTGAAATTTTGCCAGCGCATGATTTTCCCCACTAACCAATCACTTTTTCCTTAACTTTTCGTCCCTTAGAAACGCGCGAGCCCAACACAATCTTTTTTTGAATACTCACAAACAAAACTTGTTTATCGGAAGTGTATTATGTTAAAACTCGGCTGGAAAAGAGCAATCTTTATATAGGAAAAGGAAGGAAGTTGCTTTTTTCGGAATGGTTAGGTTTTGTGCGAAGATGTGGATAACATTGTGATTACATATTTCCTTTGATATACGTGATGTTACCAAGATCTTCAAAGTATTGTATAAGGGTACAAGAACTATTCTTAATTTAACTTACTAGATGGTTTCATACAATGTACTTATACCATAACCCTAGCACTTACCTGAAATTCTCAACTACTCTTTCTACTCTATTTGTGAAAGCTGACCCCTTGATATAGGGGATAGGGTTATAAAAATCTATCCTTACCCCTGCAGCTGATGCCATTTCCAGTGAATCCAATTGGACAAGAGCCACAGCGAAATCCATCTTCAACGTCTGTACAGTTTACACCAGCGAAGCAAGAGTCGCTCTTGCAGTACTTGATAGCCGTGTCACAGTGCTGACCCGTAAATCCATGCTGACAGTCACAGCGATAGCCGTTGACAAGATCGACGCAAGTTCCTCAACAAATAAAAGAAGACACATTGAGCAATAATTAAAATTAAAGAGGCAAAATTTTGTTTAATAAATCTAAGAATTTCAATTAGGGCAAGTTATGCATACAGGAAGAATCCCACAGAGGTTGGACGCCAATGTACACAGCGCTGTGACAGCGAAAACAAGCACAGCTTTGTGACAGCAGTGGTAGTGACAATGCTGAGATAACGATGTGCACATTAGTGTAACAGCGATGACAACTGACAGTGCTACGACCACTACTTTTACAGTGATGCGCAAAGAGCCTGGGAACGAGGTTGACATCGATGTTACACTATTATAAACACCGTTATAACAACGTTGTCAGTTTTCACCGCTGTCACACTAATATGAAAAGTAAAGTTACAGTGTTGTCATTGCTATTGTTGTTCCACCGTTGTCAGTTTACATCGCTGACACACTCATGTTTCAGCCATCGTTTTCACAGTGCTATCTTGGCTATCACAGCTCAATTAAATACAGCGGTGTCACAATACTGTCACTGCCACCGCTCTGACATAAACGTGAACACCAGTGTAACAGTAGTGTAAATCGCACACGCTGTGCCACCACTGTGGAATCTCTACTGTGTAAACAGCTATTAAAAAAAGTGTGACCTTTTAAAAAACGCATTGTCTTGGCTGAAAAGCATGACGGGAGCTCTTAATTAGGCACAAACGTCTGAGTTAGGCCTAGTGTAGGGATCGTGCTTTCACCGCACCGAACTCCATTCCATTTGGCGCGGTATCTGGCACGGTCAAAGCACGGTTACAATTTAGACACTGCATGATGAGCGTAGTGTCGGCACGCTGTCTAAATTGAATAGCGCTTTTACCGTTCCACACGCTAGGGTTACCGCGCAAAGTTCTTGCTTTCACCTGGCCAAATCGAAATATCTGAGTTCGCTGCAGTAAATGCACGATGTCTAACTAGGCGGCTTATAGCTTATACACGAGGCTTTTCAGTAAAACGTTAAACAAAGTTGAATAAATAAACCAACTATCATCTTCTCGTTTCGTACGTTGCTGATTATTTTTGCTTCATTTTCAAGTCAGCGCATGGAATGCAACGAAAGTGCAGCACTCCCACAACTCCTTTCGTGCTTGGCAATTGCCCTTTGTAGATGTCAACAAGCATACAATTATTTTGAAGTTTCTCTTACAGTACGTACAGGGTGAAAATTATGTGTATTTGCACTCTATACGGCCCGGTGCTTCTTCCTGGTGCTGGGGAACGTCAACCACGTGAAATAAACTATCTCTGTGCTTGCAATACAACCACTCAATAGATTACAGACAAAAACCTCGCTTCACTTGCTAATCTCCAAAGTCAGCTCTTAAAAAGTGGGCAGGTCGTAACAGTCAAATAGTGTTTCTAATAACAGTTACTGTGTGTCTTAGGCTCGCGGGGGGACGTACTTCCAATTAATAGGCTGCTAGGGATGTGCCTATGGATGGGGTCGCGTTTTCACAACTTGATTGACTATAATGGGGTCACATTTTTAGTAGAGTTACTAGAATGGAGTCACACATTTTCGGGATTTCTGGAGTAAGAAAATTCTGATAAGCAGGGACTTAGAAATAGGAAGATTCGTGACCACAAGTGACTAAGATGGAGTCGTGCGATGGCCACTGAATAGACTATAATGGGGTATACCCATAAAAATTGACCCAATATAAAATAGAGAAGGAGTTTACGAAACGTCACGTCATGTCACGAGAACAACAGGAACGAAGTACTCTGTGGTGAAGCCGACATACATTTCAGAGCTCGCTGCGGAGTTACGTATGAGACAAGCTCTTCATTTAGCTTATGGCATAAAAAACTCTAAAACTGGCTAAACACTTAAAATTCCCATACCAACTAAACAAGGATGTAGTTGACAGTCATCGATGTTTGTTTCACAGAGCCTTCCCGTGAAACCCAGACTGCATTTGCACGTGTAGTTTCCAGATCCTCTCGGGAGGACAGGTCTGCAACTGCCGCGGTGAAGGCACTCACATTTTTTGACAACGACACTGACAGTGCTATTGCTGGTCGCGTTACACTCGTCTACCACTAAAAATGTGAATGTTGCATTTTTATTGTCTTTTGGAGACCAGTGAAGGATATTGTCAGCTGTGAAGCGAGCTGCAGGCTCTCCAGATATTAATTTTGTGATGATGGGTCTTCCTTCTGGATCATGCGATTCAATCTTAAGCGGCAAATCCTCGTTGAGAAGAGCATACCGGATTGTTGGAGTTAAAATCTTCGGTTCAATATTATCTAAATAAAACATAAAAAAATCAAAATGCAAATATTGAAACGTGTTAGTTCGAAAGCAGCACGCAATAAAGTGCTTTGTTTTGGGGAAATGGTGGATTGAGGGGAGAGGCTCAGGAGGAAGGGGTTCTCCTTTTATATGGAATAAGTGCGAAAGCCTTTTTCCAGGGTTTTTCCAGGGCCATTGAAGCCTGGAATGAAAACAACATTCATAACGATTTGTTTAAAACAACTTTCAAAAGGTAATGTAATCATTGTTAAAACAACAATTTCATTGCTCCAAAGTGTACATTATTTCAGTACTAAACAGTGGTTTCTAATATAAAACAATGTTTTGAAATGATGAGAAAAACTAAAATGTCGATTGTTAGTTGTACTGAAATCAACAAAATGCACCATTTCTTGAATTTATTTTTCCAATTAAATGCTGTGAGGTTTTCCGGGGATTAAACCAAAAATTTCCAGGGCTTTTCCAGGGTTTCCAGGGATTTCCAGGGCTATAAAAATTTTCCAGGGTTTTCCAAGATTTCCAGAGTCCGTACGAATCCCGTCTTTCAAAACTTTCTGAATCCACCCAGACATACTTCTTTATTAACTTGAAGTTAGGTATTTACAATTAGCAATAACTTCTGCTTCAAACCATTTAGATGGTTGATTAGCTTAGAGCTAATTAATTCGAACTATCTTTTTTTAAGTTAAGCATTTTATATATTCATTTTCTTCGATCTGTATAGTGAATTTATGAATCGCTTCAAAATATTTAATTGTACCATTTCGCCATGTCCATCCTGTGCTGTTACTTTTTGGCACACAATGATAGCACCAGTTGTTTGGATTAGATTCGTTGTGTGCAAAGCAGTATCCATTGATCAAACAGGATGTATGCTCCTTAGAAATGCAAGAAAATATTGTTAATAATAGTTAATAATAATGGTATTGATAATATTAAACAGCACAAGACTTCAAAAACAATGGTAATGATAGTTGTAATGATAACGATGCTTAATTCAATTCAATTCAATTCAATTTAATTTCTTTCTCTTATTTATGATATACATGGCTAAAACTTTTATAGTGAAATCTGGTATAGGCATGACAAAGGATTACAATAGCTAATGACAAAAATTAAATAAGAGGAAAATAATAATTATACGATAATGGTCTTCTACTTTTAGGGATAAAAATACTTACAACAATAATAAACTTATACTTTTAATAATAATTACAAACAACAATGAACTTGTATATTTAGTCATTTCAGTGATGGGGTTCGTTTCATGCAGTTCAAATACATGTTTTGAAAGAGTTGGAAGTATCTAAAAAGCACAAAAAGAATGAAGAATAACAAAAAAAATTAAGAATTGAAAAGAATAACATCATTCAGTTCAACTTCAAGATAAATAATTAGGAAAATCTATATTCCCTGCAATATTATATAAAATAATGATAACGATTACTCAGTGACTCCATTTAATGTTTGATGTTTAAATTAAATTACTAACTGAGCAGAAGCACTTTCTTCAATTTTCATCGTTTGTTTCCATGAGTTCGTGTGTGCTAGTTTCAGTCTGAAGCCAATACAACTTTAACTTTTTTCTTTCTATACAAAATTTAATTTATGACAGTATTTACATAGAGATGCCCAGTTCAGCAAAGTAACTTACAAACAGAACTTATAATTACGATACCAAACCTATAATTAAGTTAAACAATACTAAGACGAGACATATGGTATTGGCAATAAAATTAGACTGATTAGCTGGATCTTACTCCAGCTGTACTCTTAGGTGGCCAAATGAACGTCCCCCCCGCTTATTAATTTTTCAAAATTTTTCCCACCCCCGGAGCCCAATAGGACCCTCCCTCCCTGTTTTTTAATTTTTCAAGTCCAATAATGAATCACAGGCCAAAGCAAAACAATAAGTGCTCGGCGAGCACTTAGTCTTTATGCTTGCGCACGTGCGTTTTTGGCGCGAAATTTCCCGCCAAAAATCGTACTCCACAACGCGCGCGTCCTGTCGTATCGTGTGATCCCTGCGTTGTTCCCCTTCCCGGTTTTCTGCAACTCAGTAAAGTACACTGAATGAAGGTTGAGTGCGCTGCTTATTCGTTTTAGTTTTTCGTTGTATACTAGTACCAAGTAACGTTTATAAAAATGTTTTTTACATTTTTCAGAAAATACCACCTTCCCCTTTATTTTGACCCACCCGTTTTAATATATTAAAAAACTATAAAAAATTTCCCACCCCCCCCCTTTTATTTTGAGCGCTCCCGTTTCTTTTGCACCTGAGAGTAGGTGTTTTTTGAGGCAAGACCTGAGTTAAGTAAAATCACGTGCCCTCCTTAGATCCAGCGGTAGGGAATTCCAGATCTTAGTACCACTGAATCAAAGGAGCTCTGATATTTTGTTGATTTTGCATATGGAGGACGGAGCAGGAATGGAAATCTCGCGAGTGGCTAAAATCATTGAAGCCAAGTTATTTGGACACTTGAGTATATGAACTCGGGGGTGGAAGCGGAATCTTTTCAGTATGATAATTCGTTATTCCCAGATATTTTTCGACCAATGATCGATGATTCATGATTCACTTATAAAATTTCTTCATGATTCATGATTCATTTGTGTTATCATGAGACAAAAACTCAAGATTCCTTTTTTTTGTCCATGATTCATGATTCACTGCCTGCGAGATGGCGTGATTCATGATTCCTTCACTTTTTTTAGCCGGGATTCATGATTCAAGATTCCGCTTCCACCCCCGAATGAACCAACTAAATATACGCGACACCATGCATATGTGACTGGGAGACTTCGTGTCCTTTAATAACACTGGCGGCAGGTCTGTGTAGCTTACTACTCGTGGTACCACGAGTCAAAGTTTGCGTTCCATTAATTTTTCTTTTTTCTTTTTTTTTTCATCATGTCGCGATTAGCGATTCGGTCCAGTGACTGCCATATTTGGGATTTGTCCCCGGTCCCACGCGGTCAGTGCCCCTGGTGGTGATATGATAAGTCGGAACGCCCCAATTGTTTTTCCTTTTTTTCATCGCGCAATTTTATTTGTGAGAGTGGAGTTCGGATGAAGGAAGTAGTTTGTGTGTTTTTCGACTTATTTGCCGTGTTTCTCAACAAGTTATTGTTTCCCTCGTTACATACAGTTTGCATACACATCGGTGTTTCAAGGGTTAAAATAACTAAATGCAACCTCACTTCAGTCTCCACTCGTACCACGAGTAAAGGCTTAATGAGCCTCTTGTCTAAGTAGTTTTCGAGTAGTCTTAATACGACAGTCCCAAAAACAGCACAAAATAAGCACATTATCTAGATAATAGGTGGTCAGCGATGAAAAAGAAACTAAAAAATGAAAGAGCGAATAAAAATATAAACTTAAGGCATGAATAGAGTCTATCTTAACAGCGAGGTCTTTAAAATTATTAAAATTTTTGGCCTGGACAACAAAACCTGGTACAGTATTCCGTCAATATTGATAGCGTCCTGACAAAACAAGAATATTTGTAACTAATAACTTGATTGAAAACATTTTATGCATTTGTGTTTTCCTCGTGTTTACTGTATACAGTCTACGCTTTTGTATAAGATATACACAACTATACCTTATGAGCACAAAGATGGTTGGATGCATTGCACTGTAAGCATACTGAATCGTAAGAAATCATATCCAAACTTCTTTCACTTTTGTGCGCAGTCACTCCATCGTTAGAAATGGCTATACGAAGGCCAGCTGCAGCCGTTCCCTTGACTGTTTCATCATAGGCGCCTGGTTTTACAGGTAAGTAAGGTAACTTGCATTCCACCAAAGTAATGTCAGTCAGTTTTGCCGGATAATCCTGTACTGTCGTATTAGTAATCCACGGACTTTCAACAATCTGTACAAAAAACAATGGTATAAAAATGACAAGATTATATATAACACGTTCTGCTAGCGAGGATCAATTAACTTTACTTGAACCTGTTTGGTTGTGCAGTTTGGGGTGCTGCGAATTCTTAACCGCTTCAGTTGAAATCAAGATTGATCACGAGGACAGCTATAATAATAAAATAATAATAATAATAATAATAATAATAATAATAATAATAATAAGCATATTTATAGCGCTAATACAGGTTTTAAAAGTTCTCAGCGCTTCACAAAATATAAATTAAGATCTAATTACTAATTACAAGATACTAATTTAAAACTGTTGATTTACATATCTAAAATTGAAATTAAGAGTCTAGTTTACAACGTTCAAGTTTACACTATATTGGTAAAACAATAAAAACTATAACTAATCTAGTTCTAATGCAATTTAATCTACTGAAACGCTAACATAAAAAGATGGGTTTGAGCTTAGATTTGAATGTAGATACGCTGGAGCAATTCTTAATATTTAAAGGCAACTTGTTCCACAGAAGAGGTGCTGCCACTGAGAAGGATCTTGCACCATACGATTTTAGATGGAATCTGCTTGGGTTCAGTAGGATTGCGGTAGTAGAACGAAGGTGTCTTTGAGTCGAGGAGTGTAGAGTTGTAGTAGAGCTTGACGGTATACTAGTCCAAGGCCATTTAGTGCTTTGTAGGTCAGCAGGAGTATTTTTAAAAACTGTATGCGATATTCTATAGGTAGCGAGTGTAAATTTATCAGAATTTGTATGATATGATCATATTTGCGAGATAGAGTTGTAAGTCGTGCAGCAGCATTCTGAACATGTTGTAGTATATTTTAAAGCATACTTATTAAGGAGTTACAATAGTCCAATTTAGAACTGACGAAGGCGTTTACAAGAACTTTCGTGGACTCAGTTGTTTGGAGTTTCCTTATTCTTGCAATGTTCCTAAGATGGAAAAAGCCTCTTTACAGATGGAGTTAATGTGTGGCAACATGCTCATATTTTTGTTAAAAATGACAAAAATATTTGTGCCAGAGTCGGTTGGGACAACAACTTCAGACGCTATGTTGACAGATAAAAAATTTGGTGGTGGGTGCTGTCGTGGATAACAGGTTTATTGCCATTAAGATTCAGTTTATTTAGAGCCATCCGTTTTTTTATATCAGCTAGACAGGCTTCAATGCACTGCACTGAAATGCACGATCTTTATCAGAGTCATTATTATAGGTGAAAACTGTGTTAAGTTGACTGTCGTCAGCATAGAATACGAAGTGGAATGACATATTGTGACGCCGTAGGATGTCACACAATGGAGATGTATACAGCAAATATAAAACTGGGCCAAGCACAGAACCTTGGGGTACACCACATGGACATCAGATCTTGATTCATTAATTCTCACAGAGTGTGAGCGTTCAGATAGGGTTTGATCTAAACCAGTCCAAGGCTTTGATACCAAATTTATTAGACATTTCCTGAAATAAGATATGGTGCTAAACAGTATCAAATGCAGCAGACAGATCTAGTAAGAGAAGTACAACACATTGACGACTATCCAAAGCACAAAGAATGTCATTTCGGACACGGAGAAGTGCCGTTTCACAGTTATGATACTTTTCATATGCAGACTGTTAGGGCTCACTGAGGTTGTTAACTGCTAAGTAGTGGTTTATGCGCTCTGAAAAAACCTTTTTAATGATATTGGAAACCATCTTCAGATTAGATACTGGTCTAAAGTTGTGAAATGATTCGTGGTCTAGGGATGGTTTCTTTAATTAATGTGGGTTGCAGTACAGCTTCCTTCAGGACCGGTGGCATGTGGCTCATCTCCAATGACAAATTGACAATTTTGCAGATGACTGGCAAAATAACATCAAGATGATTGACAACAAATTGTGATAGAAAAGGGTCAAGACAGCAGGATTTCGACAGTATAGTACTTGTCATAACTGACAGTTCTTGGATAGTAGTGGTCAGAAATGTATTAAGTTCACACTCCAGTTCGGGTGCATCCAATACTGCGAAATCAAAGCAGCCCAATCATCAATTTCTAACTTTTTCGTTATGACTGCAATTTTATTTGTAAAGAAATTAGCAAAGTGATTAGCAAGCTCAGTAGTTGATGAACACTTTGGATAGAGCTTATTTGATTTCTATGGAGAAGATGGTCGATTGTACGAAACAGTTCCTTCTGGTTTGATCTGGTTTGTTCAACTAAGGAGGAGTAGTACTTTATCTTGGCAGAGTTGACTAAGTTCTTTACCACGAGACGTTGGTCAACAAATAACTGTCGATCGGCTTGAAGTCGGTACTTGTGCCAACGACACTTAAGGTTTGCGTTTCTTGGTTTTCTGAGCTGCAATACAACCTCAGAGATCCAGGGGCTAGCCTCATTCTGCCCGCTTTGCACAGCAACTCATATTTTCTTTGCTCAAACTGTATTCCAAATCCGCAAGGAGAGCTTGTATGCAGGCTATCCAGGGGCGTGACTCGGTACGGCTAAAATTCAGAGCGGACGGGGAGATCGTGCGAAGCAAGATCAAGAGCGGTGAGGTCGAAGGGCTACTCACACAACCTCTCTCTACTTTTTTTTGGTCGATAATTTTATGTCGAACAAAGGACCATCCCTGGATTTCAGAGGATGAGCTTTTACCAAACATTACGCGGTGTACACAAGATAAGCATAACAGGAAGCTAGAATCAGCTAGTCTGCCGCAAAATGGCACCATTGTTTTCACACCCTTCAATTATCACCAAGTTTTAGCATTGTTTGAAAAGTAGCTGAAATTGTTACTTTAACCACAATTGAAAAATGAATGTGCCGAGTTTAGGTAATTATGGAGTATTATACAGGGAAACCATGAATCTTAACAGATCCTAGGCCTGTGAAAAATTTATCGTTCCTCGAGCTTCAGAGTAAAAACGTCTCTTTGGCTAGTAAGGCTTCTGTTAATGTTCTCGTTTTAGTCACCAGGAAGACAGTGTAACAGTTATGATCATTCCTCCCAGCTAATTGAAACTACTACTTTTCCACTTTTAAAATTCTCATGTTTTAGTGTTGTAATGTAATACATGCCAAAAATTTGGCATTGCTAGCATGCGCAGTAGCGTTGCGTTCTGTCAAACTGAGGAATGACCTTTTAAATTCTTAAACACGTACTGGCTGGTTCAAGGTTTTCAGACGGTCGCACAGTAACACAAAAATCTCTTTTACCTTGAATTCTTCTATATGGCAGGTTAAGTTTGGAGAATCCAGAAAATCAATTCCAAACAAGGAAGTAATCTCACAAGGTCTCTTTCGCTTGTCACACAGCCCCTTGCTTTGTACACTACAAAATAAACGTAACATAGTTATACAGATTGGAAGACTTGAAAAATTTTATTGGAATAAACGAAATTAACTATCACCTAAGTTAATGTTCTACAAAGGTAATGTGAAACAAAGCTAACACGAGTTTTTGAAATTGGGTGATGATCGTTACTAAGAAAATATTTTCACTAAAATAGGGTTTTCGAAAAGCACCGCTATGCTAAAAACTTAAACTATATGAAGTAATAAAATCATTCGTTGCGTTTTATAAAGTTCTGTTTTAAAGTCCCATTTCAACCAAGATAATTTGCAGGTGTATTTCATTGCTTAAGTTCACAGCTGTATTCCCACTTCAACGTGTGATTGATCATGTCTCACGAAAGTTTAACTTTTTAACACCCGAACTTTTTTGCCCCTTTTTGTACACATAACATTTACTAAATCTGTAGAAGAAACGTTTTATGTCACCTCATATGCTAATTTTTTAGGAACCAAGGCCAAGAGCAAGAGCTTATGTTAACTCACGTCAAGTCCCCGTCGCAAACAAGTCTTTAAATAATAAATAAGTCCATTCTATTATTTCATGACATTGCTTTGCATAAAGGAGACCCAAAAGAGCCGAAAATTTACTGGTTTGCGTCCCTGGATGCATGAATTTTGGCTCACAATAGAGGCGAAAAAATCAAGCGAAAATCGAATGCTGGCTTTTCGCCTCACACTCTGATTGGCCTTCGTGATTTGCCGAAACAACGCAAAGATGCTTTGATGCTACCTGTACAGCGTTGGCTTCTGGTCAATTTCAGCTGAACAATCTGCGGAAGTGAAGCCCTCCTTGCATATACAGGTTCCGTTACTGCAATTGCCATTGAAGCTACAGTCGTTTGGACAAAGATTTTCAGCAACATATTTGACAACCTTTTCAAAATTTGTGTCATTTTTTAACCGGGACATGTTTTTTATAACATTTTCTTCGCAGATGTCCATCAGAAGCGTTGCTGCAGCCTTGACGTATGACGTGTCACCTGTAAGCTGAAGTAAAATAAAGGGGAAAAAAAGAATGTGACAAATTATGAGGAAGTAACTTTTTGTCGTTTCAGATTTGTTTATTAGTTAATAAAAATCCGCATGTAGTCAATCGGTTATTTGCTCAAAATCACCAGTAGTCGTAACTCAAAACTCAAAAGATTAGAGCGATATATCAAAGATAAAAATTAAACTGAATGCTACCAGTTGACTAAATTTGAACTTTGTTAACTGTTCCGATGTAGACATGAGTCATAGTTAAAAAATCCCTCAATTATTTGGTTTACTCTTAAACAAAAAGAAAAATTGTGATGATGCTTCTTAACCTAATCACTTCTCAACCAATATCTGACTGATTCCATCATTTACTGCCAAGGTATTTACAGTAACGTATTCTTTTATAATAAAAAATTAACGGATTTTTTTGTCAAAACCAGTTTGTTCTGTTTAAGGATCTATTCATTTCAGTGGCGATCCCTCTTTCATTTGCCCTGCTGGACCGCGCCCACAGGTCTCGCTGCATCTATACTTACATGAACATCAGTTGAACACTGCTGAATTATGTTATCAACATCAACACTGGCATTTTCTCGACATGTAACTGCAAGGCCGTTTGAACGTAGAAGTTTATCTTTACAGTAGAAAGTCGCGTTCTCTGCGGTCCACTCGGGTGAAATCTGAGCATCACGTCTCGCCCGGCGAGAACGGGAATGAGGCTCCCACGGATCTGGTTTCATAAACATATCAAAGTCTTCGTCCTCCAGGTCATCTGAGTACAAAATATCGCGTTTGCGATTCCTAGGCGGACCAGTAAGGGCGAGCTGGACTGTCCTTCGTTTAACTAAGTAACGGTAGGTGACAGTTTCTGCAGGTTTGCACTCCTCTCCTGTAGGATAAGACACTCCCTCTTCCTTGAAGTTTTAAATATGTAAACATATCATTAGTTCTAGTATAGACCCGGGGACACCCCTGTTAAAAGAGGTTACAAACATGGTGTTAAAAGCTGAGTTTTACCCCTAACAGGTACTAACGCATTGTTAATATTAAAGCAAACGAGCATTACACATGAAATAGCGCTAACTACAAACTTAAACTCCAAACCGAATAGATCTTGCTTTAATTGTCATGAACTAACTTAACTAACTAACTAAATTAGAAGTAATCACAGATCAGTGTAGTGCGTTCAACGATTTTTTCAAAAAAAAAAGGTATTAATTCTGGCCCTCATATCTCCTAGACTGTAGCTTGGGTCAGTTCTTACCGTTACTTTTGAAATACAACAACAATAACAGTTTTAGACACTCATCAGATGAGCAACTCAACTCACATAAGCAAATGGAACCAGAGCACTGCCATAGTATTAGTATTTTGAAATAGTATATATTTGTTTGATCAAAACCTCGCACCACACTACGTAACATTTTGATAACTCTACTTCCAGCTCTGCCTCTGATGAATGTATGTACGTACGTATGTATGCATGTATGTATGTATGTATGTATGTATGTATGTACGTACGTATGTATGTATGGACAGAAATCATCAAGCAGCTTGAGCAACCTTACGGAGTTAGTGACCGGATTAAGTGTTTAAGGGCTCCCCTATCCTGTGGACGTTTTGTAACCGTCATCTCAGTGTATGCTCCTACCTTAGGTAGCGAGGAGGAATCTATCATGGCCTTTTATCAAGATTTGCGTAATCGTATTACGTCAATACCGAATGCAGATAAGATTTTGCTACTTGGAGATTTCAATGCACGTGTCGGAAGCGATCATAGAAACTGGAATGCACTAGGACAACATGGTATTGGCAAGATGAATAGAAATGGCCGTTTTACTTCTACAACTATCAAGAGGAAGGTGAGAGCAACTGGGGTGAAGGTGCCAAAGCGCGTTGATGTTTCCAAATTGCAAAATTCGGAAGTATGTGAAACATTCAGAAATACGTTTGGTAACATTGACGTTGGTGGAACTTGGGAGGAGTTTAAAACACAAGTGTACACAAAGGCGGTAGATGTCCTTGGTACTAAAAAAAACAAACCACAGAGACTGGTTTGATGAAAACTATGCCTCAATCACCAAACCCCTGAACGAGAAAAATAGGCTGCACGAGAAGCTTCTCTGCACAGTTGGTCTTGGGAGAATTGCTGCAGAACAAGCCTTTAAGGAAGCAAAGTCGAGATTTCAGTGCGAAACTTGACATATGTAATATAAGTGGTGGAGCGATATCTCGGCAGAAATTCAAAAAGCTTATGACTGCAAAGATTCAAAGTTACTGCACAACAAAATCAGACAGGTTTTCGACCTACAACCATCAACAACGATACCCCAGAAATCAAGGGATGGGTCCGTCCTCATCAAAGATGCTGTAGGAATCATGGCTCGATGGACTAATCATTTTACAGATCTATTTGACAGTCCGTTATCATTGAAGGAAATCTTAACATAGATGATGACTGACCCCACTTTTGATGAGGTGGGAAAGCTCCAGGTTGTTGTGCTGTGGAAAACAATGTTGCAACTGCAGTTTATATATATATTCTTGGTGTATGGCATGGTGATCCTGTTCCTCAGAACCGGGTAGACGCAATTATGCTGTCTCTTTATAAAGGCAAGTGGTGACTATCGAGGCATAAGCTTGCTTGAAGCTGTGGGGAAAGTCTTCTCCAAGGTCCTGTCAAACCCACTAATAAGGTGGACTTGTCCTAAATCATCCCAGAAAGCCAGTGTGGTTTTAGAACGGGACGGGGTACTGTGGACACGATCTTCTCTGCCCGCCAGCTCACGGAGAAATGTATCAAACAACGAGTACCACTGTAACAAGTATTTGTTGACCTGACTAAGGCCTTTAGTACTGTGAGCCGTAGTGCCCTGTGGATCTTACTGGGGAAAATTGGGTGCCCTCGTCAGTTCGTCGAGATTTTGAAAACTAACAGCTTCGTCACAGTATGAAAGCAAGAGTGAATGTTGATTGGTCACTTTCTGAGCCAATTCCAGTCGATAATGGTGTGAAACAAGAAGATATACCAGCGCCCACCTTATTCTCCATCTACTTCGCAGTTATGCTCTCACATGCATTTCAAGATTGTGACACTGGGGTATTTATTCGGTTTATAACCTCTGGCAAAGTCTTCAACCTTCGTCGTTTCAACACCAAGTCGAAAAATTTTCAGTCGCTTGTCCGATAACTCCTGTTCGCAGATGATGCAGATCTCATTGCCCATACAGAAGAAGACATGCTGTTGATAATGAGTATCTTCTCTAGAGCATGCCTTGCATTTGGTCTAACCATCAACCTGAAAAAGATCAAGGTCATGTACACGCCACCATCGGCCAGGTTTATGTTGAGCCAAACATCACCGTGGGTGGTAATAGACTTGGAGTCGTGGATAGCTTTGTCCATTTTGGAAGTGCGCTCAGTAGAAATGGCAGCCTTGATGCTGAAATCTCTAGAAGAACAGCTAAAGCCAGCACTGCTTTTGGTAAACTGGAGAAACGAGTATGGTCTGATCGTGGTATTACAACGAACACCATTCAGCGTATACGAGGCTTCTGTCCTTACAGTCTTGTTATACGGATCAGAGACATGGAAAACTTATCATGTTAACCTATTCGAAAGATTTCATCAGAATTGCATCCGCAGAATCCTAAATATCGAGTGGAGATCGTACACACCAGATACCGTTGTCCTTAAGAGAGCTTGCAGTACAAGTATTGAGCAGAGGCTAATACTTAACCAGATGCGCTGGGCTGGTCATGTTGTTAGGATGGGAGATGGGAGACTTCCAAAACAGCTCTTTTATGGTGAGCTTACTAGAGGGAAAAGGCCACAACATAAACCAAGGAAACGGTTTAAGGATGCATTGAAAAGGAATCTCAAAGATCTCAAAATCGATGCGGATGACTGGGAAGCACTGACGGAAAGCCGAGCGTCGTGGAGAAAACTCATCAGAGAGAGATGTAGCGGTTTCGAACGAAGGCGGGTGGAGCGCGCTGAATTGAAGCGTGCACTTCGAAAGCAAGATGATAGTGCTGTCCTTACTGATATCATAAATTAGCTGAAGTGTAGCGTATGCGGACGTCTTCAATATCAAAGGCAGGTTTGGTTAAACATCTCAAATCACATGGGAAGCGGCCAAATAAAGAAGTTTATGAGGAGGTTCTGCCTGGACGTCCGCGAAACCACACCTGTCCTACAAGTGGATTGGTATGCAAGTCGGCTTGCGGTTTGAACAAATACTTCAAGATACACAAAGATATTTCTTCAAACTACGTAAATTTCAAATGTTACATCTGCGAACGCACGTGCAAGACCAAAGCTGGATCGAAAAGTCACCTGCGTGCACATGATCGGGCAGTGAACAGTTGAAGAGATGGCATTCTTCTGACAAGAAGTAGCAATCACTATGTATGTATGTAAGTATGAATGTGGGTATATGTGTGTGTATGTATGTATGTATGTAATGTATATATGTATGTATGTGTGTGTGCGCGTGTGTGTACGTGTGCCGACAGCGGTTCGATCGGTTTGACTCGCCATCTGGTGATAGAACTTGATACGATTGGTCATCCAGTCGCTGTGACTGTATCACCTTTAGCAGGAGGGGCAAAATCTATGGCTGACTTGTCGTAGTATCGCGCTTTGCTTTCCTTCACTGGACAAGCTTCGCTCGTTCGTTATTTGTTAGGTTTTTTCGTGGCTGGAGGAGAGTGCTCGCTGCGGGAAGAAGGTCCTTATCCTTCGGTTCATCAACCTTTTTGCCAGACTGGATACCCCTATTCCTTGAGTCGGGGTGTTACGATACTCCAGTATGTTTAAGTAAGGTCTGTTTGTGCATCGGCGGCGGCTTTTCGCATGAGTCGTTTTGCGGTTTTGACTGCAGACTCTGCTTTACCATTTGATTTGCTGTCATGAGGGCTGCTTGGGTGGTGGTCCCATTATCTGGTAAATAGTGCAAAGTTTTCACTTGAGAGTTGGGGCCCATTGTCAGACACAACTTGATCTGGAGTGCCGTATCGTGCGAAATGGCTCTGTAGCTTTCGAATGACTAAACATCAAGCTTTTCGATCTCGAAGAAGTTGCTGTAATTGTCTACAGTGACAACGTAGTCCTTGTTATTGAGTTCGAGTAGATCAATTACAACCTTTTCTCAGGGTCGGTGTGGCATCAGAGATTCCTTCTGTTGCTTTTTCAAATTTGCAGTATGTGTAGCATGCTTCAATGTGTTGCTCTATATCCGAAGACATGCCAGGCCAGAAAATACATTCTCTTGCTCTTCTAAGCCCATGTGTAATGAGTGTATTTTCTGCTTTGTGGCTTGTCCGAGACTTGTTGGAATAACCACTCTTTTAACACGAAACACAAGTCCATACTTTATTGTGAGCTCATCAGGTACACTAAAATAGGGCAGGACTTGGGTGAGTAGTTCACTGTTGTGTTCTGGACATCCGTTGAGTACCACTGTTTTTAATACTTACAGCCAGTGTCTCACCCGCATTTGTTTCTTGCTTTATCTCATCAAGTCGAGGTCTGTGATGGTAAGACATTTGCCGTTTTGATTTGTTCGAACTCTTCATTATTTTCCTTCGGTTTCTCGTCTAGATAGGCTTGTGAAAGCATACCTGCAATGTACATCTTGTTTCCTTGTTCGTAGTGTACATCTACCCTTGGAGTCGGCGAGGAGCAGATGACAGGCTTGACCAGAATGGCTTCTAGCGGCTTGTGGTCACCATGGACTTTAACGTGCTGTCCAAACGTATACTGGTTGAGTTTCTCCAGAGAGCTGACATCTACTCTCTGCAGAAACTCAACCAGTATGCGTTTGGACAGCACGTTAAAGTTCATATGTCTCTTTCTCTGTTTGCGCGTATCTCTCCTCTGTATCAGTGAGGGAGCGGCTTGCATATGCTATGGGTTTCCCTTTCTGTAGCAAACACGATCCGAGTCCTCATTGACTGGCATCGCACTGAATCTCCAGGGGGCACTTTGGGTCGTAATAACTAAGGACTGATGCTTCTGTGACTAGTTGCTTGACTTCACTGAAGGCTTTGTCTTGGAATTCAGTCCAGTTCTGTTCTGCAACCTTTTGTGTGTGCTGCCGGATTGGCTCCACTACGTCTGCTAGCCAGGGCAGGAATCTGGGAACGTAGTTCACGAAGCTGTTTAGGCGTTGCACACCTGCAATATCTTCAGTTTTCGGCGTGTTCTGGAAAGCACTGGTCATTTTTTGTGTGTCTATCTTTACGCCTTTACTAGTATTCAAATGTCTCATGAATTTCACGTCAGTTCTTCGCAGCTTGAGTTTGTTTCTATTCAAGGCAAATCCGCGATGTTGACATTGCTGCAACAAGACTTCTAAGTTGCGGCCAAGGCTGGCATTAGCTTTGACCTTGGTTGCTCCGGTCCCGTAAACAAGAATGTCGTCAGTGCCACTAAGAATGCCTTCGAGACCTTCGAACGCCTGGTGAACTTGTTTCTGGAAAATTTCGGAGCTGACTGAGAGGCCAAAAGGGAATCGGCATCATCTATAACGCCCAAAGGGAGTGGCGAGCGTAATCTGACGGCTTGAAGGGTCGTTAAGAACACAGTGCCAATATCCAGACTTAAAGACGACAGTTGAGAAAAGAGGTTAATACTTAATAAGATGAGCTGGGCTGGTCAAGTTCTCCCGTCCTTGACGGGAGATGGAAGACTCCTTAAAAAGCTCTTTTAAGGTAAGCTTACTAGAGGAAAAAGGTCACAGCATAAACCAAGGAAACGGTTTAAAGATGTAATGAAAAGCGAAAAGCGTGCTCACCCCGCGCACTCCCTACCAGAGGGCTTGTATACGGCCTATCTGCTGTGGATTTTATAACGGCTCAAAAGCAGTTCGGTATGTTGTAAACAAAAACCTCGTACTTAACTTATACTGTAAACTAAGAGGATAGAATCAAAGATTTGCGTAGGGGGTGATTTAACTAAGAATTTGGAACTGAGAAGTTATCTTAGTATTCGATGTAAATTCATGTGTATTTAACGCATACTTACGTCATTGCTCTTGCATGCACAGGTGGCAAAGTTGTGGTGAAGCTTTGAATCGTTATAGTGAAGATCAGGGTTCTCAAACAAACTATCACTCCTAGGTTTCCTACAAAATAAGGACGGTTAATTTGATTGTTTGCGGAGGGGGAGG
>JAOBRG010029680.1:0-22847 GCA_027574985.1 Umimayanthus nakama | reverse complement strand
TATCAAACCCCCCCCCCCCCCCCCCCGGGCGGAATAGGGTTAACCAGCCTTCGAGCAACCGTGGCCTGGGCCCGGTTGTTCGAAGAGTTGATAACCTTATCCAACGGATAAATCTCTATTCAGTGGATAAAATTTGTGCATTGTCCAATCAAAATCGAAAACCGGTTTGCTCTAATAAGTAGTAATAATAATAATAATAATAATAATAATAATAATAATACCATTACCAAGGAAACAAGAACAAGAATGAGAATAAGAAGGAGAACGGACACTGGAACGAAAAGAGACAAGGAAGAACCACATAAAACAGTAATAAATAAAATATTTTTTGCAGCGCGCAAAATTAAAAAAATGTGCTATGCGCATTACAACAAGTTACTTAGTACCTCAAATTTTCCTATCACTTGGATGTAAGAACGTGGTTATAAAAAAGTCTCCCTAACTAAACTCACATATTTTGTTTTGTTTGGCGACGAGGAAATCCCATCCGCACAATAAGGCCCCGCCCAATGAGTGAAGTGGATAACTAAGTCCAGGACAACAAACTGGGATTATTTGATGTGATACAATGCTTACAGTTTAAAAAGTAGTTCATTCAATTTTTTTTCGCAAATATGTCTCTTTTAATGAATGCTGCGCATGTGCGTTTAGAAATAGTGCTTGCAATCAGACCTTAATTAGACAAAGTTCTGTTTTCACCATGTCCGCTTACCACCAGCCGAAGATAGAGGGAACTCCGAGCGCACCACCGACAACGCTAAGTAACTTCCAATCACGAATCCCATAAGCCAATCCCGTCAACGATAGAAAACCGAAAGTCCAGAAAAACCATGACCATATCCCTGGCACGTGTCGATTCTTCACGTCAGAATACTCAGCGGAAATAACGAAAATCATTATGTAGGTAGCTGTAAGTAAAAAAATTCAAAACAATGGCATAATTCTGTTAGTGTTTCAATACATAAAAATCACTGAACGTCAAAACATTATAGTCCGGAAGCCAAGTCCCGAATATTATAGTTTCGTATAGTGATCGGGGCAGAAAAGGTTTGATAGCAAATTTTGATAAAAGAAGACCTACTGATCAATGTCAGGTAGTTTGTACAGTTGAATTGTGGTATAAGTCATGAGTTAAGGGGATATTTTTATGCATCCCTGAAACTCATGGAAAAGAGGCTCAGGTGTTTGACCAGTGATAGTGACTGAGCTTAATATTTACTTTGACGGGAAACTTCAAATATAATTGTTTGTTTATGTTACAAATCTATATCATGGAAAAAACTTGCAAACTGAGGTCACGTGACTAGCACGTGACTATCGAAAGGCTAAAATGGCATTACATAGCTATAAATAGCACTATTGTTTTCTACAGTTTCAGCTAAATTCAAGCTTGTTTACCCATAAACAGTGAAAAAGTTGCCATCTTTCGCACGAACGGATCAACAAAAATACGAGGCTCAGTCAGGGAACTTTTCTTTCCGGGTGTATTTTAAATTTGTTATAAGAAAGAAACGTATGATACCGTTTCCTATTATGATATGAAGCCCAGCCTTGGTCAAACACTACAAGAAAAGCTCACTTTGTTTAACCCGAGACCCTCAAGGTGCGGTTCTATACCCGTCAGCTCCAGGTTCAGGTTTTTTCTACTTTTTATTAGTGTGGTAGAAGCAGTGTAAACAAATAATACATAACAAACAAGATTTGGTCCAAAACCTGGTCTACAGTTCCGAGAAATGCCAATTGCAAATGCCTTCGTCAAGAAGCACATTTAACAAATTAACAACAGCAACACCAGAAGTGTCTGAGAGCCAACTCGTAACACAAAGATCAAGACATTAAGCAGCGCCAGCAAAAAGATTCGCGTCAAATCAAGCGACAAGCGAGTCACTGTTTATGTGGGCTGGGACTTGTCTGGTACGCTCTTAATCATATCAAACAGGTGTCAGATTTTTCTGAAAGGTACATTGGGCTGTAAAATATTACCAGTCCCATATTCACTTTCAAGCGTAGATGGAACTCTTAGAAAAGGTAGAAAGAGCGTCTTTTACTCTCTTTTAGGGAAAGACGTTAACGTGGTTCAGCGACTTACAAGATCACCAAACCTGACTGTTATAATCATCGACGGTAGAGCTGTCATATACAGCTGATGTCAAAGCTTACCGGAGCTGGTACCTTTTGTAGGCCTATTACTACTACGCAGTGATATAGTATCATCGGGGCCCGGCTAATTTCTAACAACTGTGTGTAAATCCATGTGGTCTTCGACCAATACTGCAGATCCTTGGATAATCAATTAAAGCAGGCGAGCATCGACGATGGGTGAGCAACCGTTTCATTGGTCTCGAGGTGAAGATTGAAGGCCTTAGCTTGTCACTCCAGCACTTGGGTATTTGGGAAAGTACATCGCTATTTCAAGGTAAGTGTTATGCCTTAAATCACTTAAATTGACAACTGTTATTGTTAACACTAACTTAGCATTTTTGAAGTTCGTAGTAGACATTTGTGGCGTTTGATGTCAGTTTTATCTTCCGTAATAGATTCAGATTTTCAGTCTTATGCTACATATTTTTTAACACCGGGTAAACCTGTGCGATTTCCTGTTGGTTGCCCTCCGTAGACTCGTTCAAGTACAACTGCACCTACAGAAGAAGTGTGTGATCGGGAGTGGCCTCAGAAATGGCGAAAAAATATTAAGTGATTGTGATCAGAGCTTAATGTTGGGAGGTCCAAGCGCTAGGATCAATCAAACCATGAGAGGCAGACATCAGGATGATCTAGCATGCCCACTACGCAGCACAGTCAGATAGAGAACTCGTTATCCAGTCACAAGATACTGGTGTCCTTGATTTTACTTGACCTCAGAAGTTTGGCCGGACGTCCTAGACTGCACCGGATTGGCATCGTTTAATTACAGTGGATGACACTGTCCATGCTTTTGACTAGTTTAAAGATGTGTTCCATGAAATCAGAGGCTGTGTTTCGATCAGCTCTTTGGCAGGTATCGGGAAGAAAAAGGCCGGGGATGGATTCTGTCATAGCATTGATCACCAAAATACTTTGTCTCTTTTCGGAGAGAAACAGGAGTTGAACCTAATCATGGACTGGCTTAAACTCGAAGCCTATGTTTAAAGCCAATATACATCAGACATTATCACCGCAGATAAGCTACGTAACCTCATGTCTTGCCAGAAAAAGCAGAAAAAACAAATGCTTCCAGCGAATTACTTCTGATAATTTGCTTCAACAACGAAAGCGGTCAAACTAACGTGTAAAGATATGCTTTTGAAGCGATGTGGGATCTTGAACCCCTAGAGGGTCATGGTTCTTTTGTATCATGGCTAGTCATGAAAGCACCGGCACCAGAAAGCTTTTTGAGCCAACAACGTGCAAAACAATGCGTACTTGCAAAGGGCTTCTGCACGAACAGAGGACCTGAACTTCACAGAAGAGTGTCTTTGCAAGGCAGATCGAGCTAGACGACGCGGCATGCAAAAATCCGAATATTTTGACTTTCATCCGTGGCTCTGAAGAAGGGTGAAGAGCTAATAGTTTGATGATGCGCGGTAGTTTTATCAAAAGGACCAATTTTTGTTGAACAACGATGAAAATTGGAAAGCATAGCAATTGATTTAATCTCGCTTTCATGCATATGCTTTCTAGCACAAACCATAGTGAGGGCGATACGGAAAAGATTGTTTCTAGCAATAAGATAAAATTTGTGGACTATCGAGGATCACATGCTCATTCATGTGACCTAAGTTTATATGGTTTGAGCACGGTTAGAGTTTGTTTCGTCAGGAGGTAACAGTATCAGATGATTTTCTCCATGTACAAATTGAAACACAGGACCTAAAGGGTGGTAACTGCGCCTCATTTTCATGTTATGCCGTAAATAAGATATAGGGTAATTTTGTCACTGTTTGAGGCTGAAGTATAATTTGTCTGAAACAATCTGTTCATAAATATGGCAGACTAACAATGAATAATTCTTAATGTTATGGCATTGAAGACGTTTAAACATGCTATTCATAGCTATGAAAGGTTGTTTCTTGCCTTTCAATAGTCACGTGCTTAAGCCACCTGCCCTAAATTTGCATATTTTATCTATGCTTGGGGTTTGTAACATAAAAATGCAAATATATTTGAAGTTTCCCGTCACAGTAAATATTAAGTTCGGTCATTATCAGTGGTAAAACGCTGGACTCTCTTTTCCGTGAATTTCAGGTGGTTATATAAATAAACACTCCCTTAACTCGCTAGCTATACCACATGTTCAACTTTACAAACTACCTAACTTTGATCAGTAGGTCTTACTCTATCAAAATCTGCTTTCAAACCTTTTCTGGCCTAATCACTGTACGGAATCCTTTTTCTTTGATACCATGGCTTCCGGACTGTTAGTTTTGTTTGAGCGTATTTTGACAAATTTTAGATAAGTATAAAAATGACCTAAGATGGCCCTATATTAGTCAATCTTGATATACAAACTTCTTTTCTATCTTTATATTCCTACGATGTACGATGGATACAAGTGTCATTCAACTTGTTCAATGAAAACAATAATGATATTTTGGATGTATTTACTACTCAACCTGTAGACAGTACTGTTTCTGTCGCCCTTTGTAAAAAACTCATTGGTGCAGCTTAGAGAAGGATTTTGAGACTGAACTTCTGTACATTAGAGTGCACGCAAATGCATAAAGTATCACAAAAATTTAATACAGTTCCACAATCAGAGTGCTTAACAAAACCTTTTTTTAGTACGAAAAACTACGATTGCGCATCCAAGACTTGTTTTGCTCTCATAATTATTGCTTGTTACGTAACTACACAATTATGCAAAAAAAGCTCAAGTTCCATATAGACTGTCACCTGAACTGTTATCACCTACCTCCACAAAAGCCATTTATAACACGCCAGATGCACGTGTACCATAACGCAACAGGTATACTGTAAAGCATGCCGGCTACACTGCTTACAAGAAAGCCGAAAAATATGATCTTCTTTCGGCCAATCTTGTCTGCTAGAATGCTTAGTAAAATGGTCCCGGCCAGATCCCCTGCACTAAACAATGAGGCAACCAGGGGTCCCAAGTGGGCTTTGCTGCATACAAGATCAAACTAAGAAACAAAATAATCGACGCAGTGTTAGTATTTTGTATAATTATTTATTTATTTTCCGATACAGCAACCCCTCCCAAGGAGGATTATCAGCTGGGGCAGTCAGGCATCAAAACATTATGAAATAGATAATAAAAAAATAAATAAAATAACAATAACAATAATAATAATAATAGTAATAATAATAATAATAATAATAATAATAAATACCTAAAAACTAAAAAGGTTTTTGGGAAAAATGAATTCAGGTTTACAGGAATGCCTTGAAGTGACAAAATACGATTGCGAAACTGATTGAGAGAGTTACAGTTACTAAATACATGATGAGGTAAGTTGTTCCACTGCGATATAATTCGTGGAAAGAACGACAGACAATGAGAGGTAGTACTGCATGATATAGGAAGGAAAGACTGTTCGTGCGTGTGGCGTGATCTTCTCAAATTGGATGTTTTGTTGTCGTTTTTGTAGAGTGTATTTCAATCCGCTTCAATTTGTTTCAGAAAGGCCATTCATTCACCACTATTTGTGTAAGCATTTTGTTATAAGTCATTTTGGAGAACGGGGGAGAACGGGGGACGGTGGTCGTGGGGTGGTGGCCTACTCTCAAAACATTTGTAAATGTGTAATCGCCACTTGGCATGCAATTAGTACATAACCCATAAAACTTAGATTCATGAAAACAAATGACAATGAATAACTAAGGTTGCTACAGGGACGTTTAATCAAATAAACACAATACTTCAACCACATAGCAAATAATTTCAAGTTCACTGCTTCCTTTTTGTTGAGGAGGAAATTGTGACTCCATCCCTTCTAACCGATTCCTGTCATGTTCTCGTGGAGTTTTAATAACAATTCTATTGGCAGACAGTCAATTAATTAACTAAGATACCTAATATACACGACAGAGAACTGCAACTCAAGAAAATTAGGGCCTTCTTCCACGACAAGTTTTTTTGAAAACGTTGTCTTTGCGCTTATTTTTTGCTATAAAAAACTACTGGGTAGCTATTGCTTAAATATTACTCATTTTTGTCAAGTACATACATTATCACAATGTAGTCTTATATAAAACCCACCAAAACATCGGCCAAGGTTGATAAACAGTTTTATTTGAGGTTTTATCAAACAAAAATGCAATAAAATACTAACGAGTAGAGTCAGGTTACAAGACTACGTTATTACCTCTGTAACAAGGGACATGAACTCCTGATCAAACCCCCACTCTGAACGGGGCATGTCACACCTGGCATGATAGTTTGGAAAACCAGGCCACATTTGCCCGCTTATGTTGCATATGGTGCTGTTATTGACACACTGCCACGCGGGCTCAGCAATTAGAAAGACATTCATGAGGGACTGGATACTGAGAACGAACCATACTCCGTAGCCGAGGGCTACGTTGAGTCGCTTTTGAAAGAAACCAAACCCTCCAACACACTCAAGGGCTTCGTCGATTGTGAGCGCCATCCTCAGAACTAGAAGAAAACAATTTAATATTAACTCTAGAAGGCATCAGCCATAAAAACTTACACGAAGACATAAGTCGTAAGTCCGACGCTAATGATCTGGTTAATTTGGTATGTGTAGTAATGAATTGCAGAATTTCAGTCAATTTCTCGCAATGGTGTCATCTTTTTCACGGCATGCATCCTGCCGTTCAGAGTTTAAAGAAAATTGGGGCGAGTATTGTCACATGCTGAGCTATCATAGCAAATAATAAATGTATGTCAAGCCCAGTTCCTGATCCACATAGATGAAGATATGAAAAGAATCTTCATCACCTCTCCGAAATGTAGTTTTTTGTTTTTATCATTCATTGGCATGTGTGGCAGGTCATAGTGGAAGATTACCTGTGAAGATAGACATCGTGCCCTACATCACGCATAACCATTCTAGCATATGGCTACTGGAACTCCCTACATTGCCCACTCCCAAGTAAAGAACTAGAAAATTGTATGCTGGTCATTAAGAAAAGGACTAGTGTTCTTCTGAACAAAAATAAGTGACAGTACACTAGCATACAAAAATTGCCGGGTAAAGAAATTATAGTCAATCCATGCGCCTATACTAACCATGGGAAGTCTACTCGGACTTTGCTTTCTGTTACAAGTTTTCTCTTCTGGTCGTGTAACCGAGCAAATTAAGGTGACTGAACAAAGTGTTGGCTTATTTGAGCACTTGTTCTTCAAAACGGCGTCACCGACTTCTCAGTGCTAGTAGCTGATAATCGCAAACTTAGTACAACTGAAATACATTATCATAAAAATCGATTAATGTAGGATTTGTTGTCGTTCGATCTGTTTCCATGGCAACGTTTCAAATCGAATGAAACAATAAAAAAAACTCTTTTCTCTATATTTCAAAAAAAACTTCTCATTTGATTTTTGTTTTAGATTGCACACATTTAAGATAGACCAAGATGTTGTCATAACCTGTTTTTCTCACGATTGTACATGTGACAGACAGTTAAGTATTTATTTATTTACAAGAGCTTGATTTCCTAATTTCTAAGTCACAATGCCGATCTCCCTTGTCAGATTTTAATTTTTTGAGTTTTTATGACTAGATTGTGTTCTCCGCCTAAATCATACAAAAATTTAAAACAATTTATTGACCAGATTTTGCGCAATTCCCATTTGTTTACGAGCAAAACCACTCACAACTTTTTGACAAACTGCGCATGCGCAGCAATTTTGTTTACTCGATCAAAAACTGGGACTCAAATGAACCGCAGGTGTTGTGAATAATTGAATTCAAAGTAGTTGCAGTATCAAAGGAAAATAGTCAGTTGACAAGTGACCCTTGAAAGGTTTAAAATCTGGTACGAAGCAACTACATCCGAAATTCTACGAGAGCGACGGCCTGATGAACTTGAAGCCAGATTTGCGAGAACAGCAAGGAGGCCTTACTCGACATGTGCTCGCCACAGTTACTGAAAGTCTTGTAACTGAGTCCAGATTCAGCAAGTTTCTTGGCCAAAGCTCGTTTGAAGATGCCAGGATGGAACTTGTCTCCAATCACTCCATCAAACGCTTTAAGCAAATTATGACCCTTGTCTAGGTATGGCATGTCTGCGATTGCTGAACTTAGCATTGTTGTGTTGCTCTTGTTGTGAATGATCAGTGAAGCGCACTGAAGAGCTTGAGTAATGGGAATCTTCAGAGGATCAATTTTTAGAGTAAGCTGTGGCTTGAAATTATCTAGAACCAAGTTCAGTGCTAACGGATTGGTTCTGCCACTGACTGTCGCCTGCTCCTTCACAATCACATCATCAATTACCGATTTGTTTCTCAGAATCGAAATAACTAAAGAAGTCCTTTCCTGCCATGTGTCTCGAGCAAGCGTTGGCGTCCAACTGAAGAATCTACAAGCTGTTTGGCTAGAGCCTTCTTTGTTACGACTGGTTGCAATGAAATGACAAAGTCAAAGGTTTTCAATCGGCATTTACGTCGTGCACTTCACAACTGCAGCGGCTGTACAGTGTTCACTTGCAAAGCTCCGCTTTGGGTTGCCAATCGCAAATGGTGACAGATGAAAGACTCCGTGATGAAAGAAAAAAAATACGGATTGCCTTTACATGTTCGATTCCGTCATGGCCTTGGAGTTCTGCGCCGAAAAAATGCTATAATGTACAGTTATGCCTGATTTGCTGAAACGAACAAACCATCTGGAAAGTAAAGTCTGACACAATGAAGTGCTTCGTGTTTTTCTGATTAGAACAAGACTATCGGCAAAGTGTACATTCAAGTCTGCCAGTTTACTGAATATTGCTGTCCAGTACCCTCAGGATTACTGGCGTCTCGAATTATGGCCAGTAACAAAAATATTGTCTGGGCTACCGTTGGGCTTTGTCCCCTCAATATTTAGTTCACAAATTATTGCAAGCAATCTTTCATTAAGCAGGTTTGAAATTTATATGTTGACTCTGCTTGCATGCAGTTTAGAATCGTGTTTCACTGTTTATTACTTGAAGTGCATATACATGGCGGTGCAGAGAAAATTTCTACATGTAGTTGCTGTGTCTGGGAAGCTTAAGCTTTTTGAAAACAATGTTTCTACTGTCAAGGCATGCAACAAACCTCCTATGGGGGAGTGGTAAAAGGGACTTGTCTTTCAAGTTCTTCGATGTTTTGATGACACACTCTGCGGCTCTTGAGCTTGAAGTTGGTACAGTATTTTGTTGTGGTTAATGGGGATGTGCTGCTGGACAGGGTCGCATTTTCACAACACGGTTGACTATAATAGGGTATCATTTTGAGTAGTTCTTAGAGAATGGAGCAGTACCTTTTCAAGATTTTTGGGATATGAAAAATCTGGTAAGCAGGATTAAAAATAGGAAGACTCACATTTAGAAAGTGGTTCCTGCTGTTGTTTCAACACTTGATTGTCAGCTTGCATAAATTGCATCGAATTCCGTTTTTGAAATCACAATGACATTTCCCAAAAGTTACCAAGATTTGGTCTATAATTGGCAACACAATAGACTATAATGGGGTATTGGTTCTGAGAGGCCATCAGCAAATACCCCACAAAGCTTTACCTAAGTAACGTTAACCCCGCCCCCAAGGTTATTTCATTTATAAAAGGTTATATTCATTTTTCGGAAGATAGCCGTGGGGGTAATAATAGATAAACTCCTTTTCATCACAAACACTTGTGATAATGATTAATATATTTTTGCATCGTGGCTCATATCATCTGCTCTTTTTTTCATCGAGTGTGGAACATGTGAGACATTCCTTTTATGTTTTGAGTTTTTTAACCTGCTAGCTAAGACTTTTTTTCGTGTTCAAGTATAAATGCAAAGATCAATCTTTGCATCCTTTGAATGTGAAGATGGGAGACTGCTAGCACGGTAAAGAGTGGCTTGAACACTTGACTTTTTCAAGCTTGATACATTTGAAATCTTGAGTAGTTTACTATACAATCCCTTCTCTACTGATTACATATTCAAATTTATGACAGTTATTGGCATTTTTAAAACAGCAAATAATAAAAAAGTATTAATACCTGCATATAAAAACAAATAAGTCAATTTCCAGTTTTTTACGACAAAGTTTTCGTTTTAAAATACCAGATTTAAAGGTGGTAAACAGTTTTCATGCCCTTCACTGTTTGCAATTTCTACCAACAATGGCGGATTTTCCACTGTTCCAACCTGGCGGTTCGACAGCGACTATATCACGACATCAAGCTGCCAATGTTTAACTTTTTGAGTGTCCCTTTCATCCTTTTCTCCAGAAACTTTTTATTTTCGAAACAACAAACTTTTGGGACCGGCAAGAACAAGGAAAATCAATGTTGTCGGCGCCATTCTTGTTTCGCAGCTAAAAACCGCGGCGCAATGCGTAGCTCCGCTGACTAAGCAGAGTTAAGCGGACGAGAAACTGTGTTCAGCCACGAAAAGAAGATAGTCGCAGACAATTTAGTCAGTACTAGTCCAGAACTTGGAACAGTGTATAGCTCTGACTGACCAATTTCGCATAGGGAATTCCTGCAAGGTTTATGAGGAGGGCAATTAAGGCACATGGATGTTTCGCATCTGAGTTAGATTTCAGGGATACTACAGGCGATGTAATTCCAGGCTATCAAATACTGATTTGCATCATTAAGTTTTTTATTTTAACTGAACAGTTTTAAAAAAATAATAACTGGGAATATCCGTGCAATTGTAAAGGTTATATTTCCACACATAAAATGGTGACTGAAAGACAGTTCTGTTTATGCTGCTGCAAAACAAATTCTCCGATAAATTTGATTGGAGTGGAAGCAAAATTATTTTTTTCGAGCTAGGCCATTTTTTAAAGTTTCGAGAGTTTTGATTTTTGCCAACTAGTGTGGTTTTAGCTAGACTGCTATCGCTATACTTGGTTATTAAATGTAAAAATTAAGACCCAATTTGAGACTGCCTTCAGTGCCGTACGTGCGGGAGTTCCTGGGGGAACGTTTGCTTTACTTTCGAATGAAAAATTTTTAAGGTGTCGAAATACTTTCCTTCTGGCTTGCAAATGCTTAGTCTCGCCTTATAGTTGTGCGAAAATAAAGCTTAATTAGATCTTTTATATAATCCTTGATCAGCTATAATTACGTTCGCGCTAAAAGAAGAGTCGCTTGCAGTTTTTTTGATAAGAAGCAGATGCTCTTGCTTAACGGTTCGCTTGATTTAGTAGTCCAATTAACTTTACGTATTACCCTAATTTGATAGCTTCTGATCTTGGCTTATTGATGGAGTGTATTCGTAGAATTTCAATAGATTCATGGGATATTAAACATGAAAAATTAAACTGCTCAGGAATTTAAAAGTGGCGAAAAACCACGTCTTTGTTAGTTAGACCGCATCCACACGTAGCCGGGCATTTTCGAAAACGGAGACTTTCTTTTCCGAATACGGCTATCGTCCACTCGGAACTTGCGTTTTTGGGCATCGAAAAAGGAGGTTTTCAAACATGCTCCCCAAGGTACTGACCAAAGAAGCAAAACACGGTTTTCCAAATAAACGTTTGCTTGACTTCATATTTTTACAACTCATAAAGTAAACTGGGAAGCTTGAGAAGCTACATGAGAAGTCTTTCGGTAAGATAAGCAGTGTTTGGCTTCTTTCAAAGCTCGAGAAAATCGCATTTTAGTTTCCCAGGATAGTGTTACGTGCCTAGTCCATGCCTGTCCTTCAATGACTATATCTCGAAATGGAATCAATCTAGATCAAAAACTTTTTCATACCTTATTTCACATCTAATTGAAATATATGGTCGCATCCGGTCGCACCTTTTACCGTTTTTTTGCTTTTTTGCCTTTTTATAATTACGTGTCTGGCCCCAATGTTGCATGTATCAGGTACATTTTACCCATCTGAGTCGGCGCCTAATATCTAATAATAAGTAAATGTTATCACACGGGAACGATTTTTAAAACCACCCGGTACAATAGTAACTCAATCTTGTCTTAAACTAGTTCTTGAAATTGCTAGCGAATACCCTATTACTTGGCCAACTCAAGTTGTTGGAAAATTTAGGTTTCGGACAAGAATATCGAATACAATTATATAATTTGTTATAGTGGTAAAGAACGGACAGAAACTACAGTTTTGATCGAACGAAAACAAATTCAGTAAGAAGCAAACAGATTGAACGGGAAAATTATATCCGATAACTTAGAATTTCTCTGAAACATTCTTACATTTTTTTTTAAATTGACAGTTTGGAAGTTTTAAATGTTCAAAATATCTTTTGAAAATTTGAAAAAAAATTACCGTACACATTAAAAAAAAAGATATTTTTTCTAACTTTAAGGTGGTCGTTAAGAAGTTGTGCTACGTTACTACAGTAACATTTAATAATACCAAAGTATCAAAAATAAAACGAGATGGAAATGTGTAATTATTAAGAAGTCGTGTTGCTACGATAAAGGCACTAACAGACACTGACAGGACTTCGCAAGGATAAAACTTGTTGTAGTAACTAAAATGATCGCCTATAATGTTGATTTGACTGCATCAACTGACGAGATACCAGCAGATATCACTGTAAAAAGGCAAATTAAAGTCGCACCAATATCTAAGACTAGCAAATGAAACAAAGAGAACAACTCCAGACCTACAGTATCTCCGCAACTTCCCTAATTTCATAACTCACGGAGCTAGTATTTCAAACACAATTAGGCTGCGTCCACACTATGCCAGGTAAATTTGAAAACGGCGTTTTTTAGATTATCCGCATCAAAAGATCTCCTTCCACACGGGATAACGGACACACTGCAACGATAATCCCAAGCTTTGTTTGAGCATCAACACTAATAGCCCACGTTTGTTGTTTCGTTTGTCTGTAGAAAGAATCATCAATAGTCTTGATAGAACGTCACAAAAAGGGCAGAAGAAGAACACCAAAGTTGACTACTTTTCACTAAGTGACAACGAACTGCAGTTACTTTCATTAAATGCAGCAGTCGACTATAAAACATCGAAGACGGCAGCTTTAACGATTGGATCATGCCGAAAATCAGTCTAGTTGATAAAACGGAGTAGTGAAAATGACGAATCCTGACTGAACAATCTTTCAACTCGAATAAAAAAAGTATAGTTAATAAAGCGGAGTAAAACAAAGCAGTAGTTTTGGATGGTAACTTTAAAAGTTATATCAAGTGCGTGACGTCAGCGTTTTCGAAAAGCTCCATTTTCAAAAGATCTCCGTCCACACGAGAACATTTAGCCGGCGTTTTCAAAATTCTCCACTCTAGCCGGCGTTTTCAAAAAGCTCCGTTTTCGGTGACAAAATTAACCGGCGTGGTGTGGATGGAAGGCCTAACCGTGAAAAAAAAGATACGTTTTCAAGCTTACCCGGCGCAGTGTGGACGCAGCTTAGTCAAGTTTATGGCCGAATCAAAATTTTTTGGAAAGTATTTCTTCTAGACCGGCAAAGCTTAAAGAGTGTGTTTTCTTGCAACGCTTTGAAATACTCGGATACTTCTTGTAATGTTCTTGAAAATTTGTTCTTTTCCCTTTGCTATTAAGACTAAAGAAACGTAACCATTACCATATATACTTCTGTTATATAGTTTTGAACCTCACCTCTTTTCTGAAATAAAACCCCGATGAGAATTATGCAACGGTTGAAAGAACGACTTGCTGCTTTTCTTACCAACTTTATCTTGGCAACAGGTATTGTACCAAGTTGGCATTTGTTTTGTACTTTTCTAATCGGTAAGTTAACTTTTGGTCTACGTGCCAAAAAAAGCCAATTATCGCTGTGAATAACTGATTTACAATTGTTTTTAAATTATATTTTTTAAAGTACAGCAAAAGGAATTGATTTAACACGAAGCATCGAAAATGAGAAAATATTGTTAAAAACAAAAACAAAAACAGAAATCTAAATTGCAAAAAAACAGTAGTAACAAGCAAAGTTTTCAAATTCCGTTCGCCTCAGGGCTCAAGCATTTTCGCACGCACTTCTCCTTTACTTGAGAAATGAGAACTCTTACCTCATCTCACGAATCCGGTTTTGTCTATAGTTTCACTACCCTATGTAAAGTTTTAGTGTCTCGACATTGATTTTAAAATAGGGTTTCGAGAGAGCAGAATTCAATTATAAACACATGTAAACTGTAGGACTATCAAAAAGCCATTATTAACTAAACTATACATACCTCTTATTAGCCGAGTGCGAAGTCCGTAAGGCAAGTTATGGACCGAGTTTTTTCCTTCCTTTTAAGGCACAAGCGCCATGCTCGCTGTTCGTGAAAACAAGGAAGAAAAAAACGAGGATCCATAACTTGCCCTACGGACCAAGCAAACGAAGCTATAAAATATATTTGTTAATATGTTGTTAATTACTCCGGTTTTGAAAGTGTGATCGAGAGCTAGAGGTCTGTATGGCGAATTACGAACCAGGAATTGACCAATCACAGCACGCGGAATCAGTCAGCTATAAAACAAAATACATTATTCTCATAAATACAAAAATGACATACTCACGGTAAATTGTCAATATTTTGAGGATACTTTTTGCCTAAAAACGGCGGAAAAGTAAAAACATCCAATGTATGTTTGAAAAAAATTTAGTTATAATGACAAAATTAGTTGCTAGTTGAATTTACATTGTAACTTGAAATTAGATAAAAAGAATGTGTCAATCAGTATGCAATATCCTTGAGCGCAAAAAAACTAATAAATAATTCGTAGTTTGTGGACTAATTGTATATCTATGACAACAACCTGGGTCGACGTCGTTAAAAAGTTGGACTCTCCTGCTGACTGTGACGCCCTTCGGTCGAACTTGGCAAGTCTTGTTATCTGGTCAATATTCTGGCGAACGCTTTTCAATCAAACTAAGTGCAAGCAGTGCGAGCACCAACGCATCACACCGAAATTAAATAAACCCTGTGCTGATGATGATGTCATTTTGCAACGCACGCATGACTAATTTGAATGCCGTATCCCAGAGATCTTTGCGGATGTTTCAGTTTTTGTGGCTACTGTTGCAGAAGCAACAGTATCCCACTATGCCAAGGCCTTTGTTATTAAGTTAAGTAATTCGGCACATGTTCGGCAAATGTTAGGAGATCATCGATTCGCCTCGAAGCCTCTTTCATTGGTTAGTTCTTGCAGATGAAGGCAGTTAGGTTCAATAATCGGGTTCATCGACAGCATCCGATCAGTAATAGAACGATTAGTAATCGGCTCGAGTCGCACATCTAACGTGTGCTCTCCTTTTCCCTTCGTCTGCAATTGTACCAGTGTTTGGGTTGCGGAAGTGGAAGCGAAAGTGGGTTGATTAATATAACACGTTTTCACTGCTTTGAGTTCAAACTTAGGTACAGTTCTCATTAAGTCTCTCTTTCCTCTTAGATCTTACACGGGTTGGCTGATGTTCTCAAGGAATGATAAAGTGCGATCGCTTTGGAGAGTCGTATTTGTTTGGAAGCCGTGAAGAAACACTATCGCTCCGTGTTAAATCAGTGCTTCCGTTTCTAAAAGTGTCACCAAACAGACTGATATTGCAAATGTTTTGTAATTGAGTAACTGTAATATTATTTACGTCAATGAATACCTAAATACATGGACTACAGACTAATTCCTGTACGTGTTTTAAGTTAGTCATCAATTGACAAGTGAGAGTCTTGATGTTAACGATGTTTTAATTTTTGTTTTAGCTTGGAGCTCGCTGGTCATTATTTAAGCCCGGCGCACACGAGAGGAAAAGGCTGAGCTAATGGCCTCTCGGGACTTTTTGCTCAGTTGTTTCCTCTAGTGTGCGCCGGGCCTAAGGCACACTGGCATTTCAGTTTTGGGTTTTCCAGTGAAATTACACTCTTACCGGATCAAAGAGCATATTCGTGTTAGGTTTGTTTTTGCTCAAAGTAGAAAACAGACGCAACAATCACACCTTTCTGGGGTTTTATAGATTATGCAAAACTTATCGCCATCAACATCAACATCATCATCATCATCATTATCATCGTAATCATTGTCATCATCATCAACGTCATCATCATCAATATCATCGTTACCATTGTCATCACTATCAACATCATCATCGTTATCATTGTTATCACCATCATCATCATCATTATCATCGTTACCATTGTCATCACCATCAACATCATCATCATCATCATCGTTATCATTGTTATCATCCATCATCATCATCATCATCATTATCGTAACTATTGTCATCACCATCAACATCATCATCATCATCATCGTTGTCACTGTCATCACCATCATCATCATCATCATCATCATCATCATCGTTACCATTGTCATCGCCATCAACATCATCATCATCATCGATATCATTTTTATAACCATCACCATCACCATCACCATCATCATCATCATCATCATCATCGTTATCATTGTCATCACCATCATCACAATTACACTCCTCTTCACTTTCAGTATCGTCTTCTATCTCCTATCTCAAACCACACGATTCGGAAACGGCTCGACTCAATTTAGAACAAATTAAAGGGATATCAAGTATTCTGAAAAACCTGGAGGCGTGAGTAACAACAGACCTGAGTGGAACAGTTAATGCAAAAGGAAGAATCAAATCAGGGCGAAAGACTACGCATGATTTCGACGAGGGTGGGCTAACAAAGATCGGAACAATGAGAGAGGACATTAAAAAGACCAAAACAGGACTTGTGAAGTTCAAAATATTGGGTTGCTTCAGTCTACAAATTCAAACTTGCCGGTCATAAGCGAAAATAGCGGTCATAAAAAGCAAAAAAAACATCACGTCGCAGCCAGACAAAAAAGGAGATAAGCCGAAAAGGCTCTATCTCTGTTTTCTTTATCTAACATTTGTTTGACCCATGATAGTTTTAGTGTTTTACAAAAGGATTTCGGGACAAGCAGTCTGAGTCCGCCATCTTTTATGTCACTGTTAAGTTGTTATTTGTGTATAATAAACTTGAACTTGAACATTGATAAGAACCAATTGTGTGATTTCGGCCGGTTTATTGTTCCAGATAAATTTCAAAACAGCTCTTTTAGACTTTGAAAAATAATATTGTCGGGGTTCGGTAAAGATGTGAAGAGGAAAACGAGCTTCGATATGGCTGGAGCTTTTATTATTGTTATTCAGAGATGCCACATCTTGAGTAAGTTTTGTATTTTTTCCAGTTGCGTTTCTTAGTTAAAAGTTCTATTTTAAACTCCCAACTTAACGATACAAAGTCACACCTGGTGCTGTCACGGAATGTGATGCCTGTTTCAGGTTTAAGTCTCTACGGAGTGTCACATTCGAGTTTTTTGGGAACCAATTCTTAGTGTTTCACTTTTTGAAAATTATACTTTTATACGGACTACATCTCATACACTCGTTCAGAAATAACTTGAACTTAATTTGGAAATGCCTTTTTAGTGAAGAAGGCAACTTTTAAGTAACATTGCCAGCTCCTTCTTTCATAACCTTCTGCTAGCTTGGAATCACTTCAAAGTTCAGCATCACGAAGGGTAAAAGTCACAGTCTTAACTGTCATAAGGGTTTCTTGAATAACACAGGAATTAAAGTTAACGGGGAGTTTTTATTTTTACAGCAGTGGTATCAACAAAGAAAAGATAAAGTATCCCACATTATTGATGAACAAAATCGCTTTTTGTCCTTTCCTGCATTTCGACACAGATTTTCTACTTTAAATTGCAACTTTGTAGAAGATGTGGGGCTAGTTTCGGCAATCATAAAGTAAAAGTGTTTCCTGAACAACACTGAAAAAGTGACTTGCCCTTCACTCAAAAACAAGTATAAGTTTGCCAAAAAATTTATCCATATATTAAAATGCCTTGGACAGACTTCCCAGCTAAATGCATTCAAAACTGGGAGAATAATTTCCCAAATAATGAATACAGTTGGCCCCTCATCTTCAGCCTAGCTTTCAAGTCCACCTCTTAATACACATAACTGCAAAATTTTCAATTTAAATTTTTATACTGAATTGTATATACATAAAATCCGTTGTTCAATTTCAAGTACACAATAATTCGCCAATGTGCACCTCCTGCCACCCACCTCCACCCTTTTTTATGAATGTAAAAGAACAAAAACGTTTAGGAGTGAAATGTGTAGCTGGCTCTCTAGAAATGTTAAAGTCCAAAGCCTGATCGCTGAATGCTTTCGACATCTGTTTTCGATACAATCTAACAAACCCTGACTTGTTAATACACACTTCAGTGCTTATTACAAAATCTTACATCTACATGGACAAAATAAGAGTTGGGACCCCCGTTTTATCAAGCTTCATGAACTTTATTGACACCACCAGATGCACAGAAAAAACTTGTATTCAAAGTAAAACACGAACACGCGTTTTGGTATCTGCGAGGCTTCCGGTCAAAATCTGGGCCAGAGTCTCCTTAGGAAATAACCTTGGACTTGCGAGCGTTTACAAGTCTACAACTATTTATTTCTATATGCTAGATAGCCTTTGGCTTTTGTAACGACGGATCAATCATTCGGCGTACGGACGGTTTGTACTGAGCTGATCGGTTTAATAGAAGTCATAGAATGAAACAACAGCTACCACGCGGTTCACATAGCACATTAGGCTATTATTAAGGTTTTATTGTTTCCTCGTATTCAGCACGTAAAAACTGTAATAAATCACAACAAGACACAAATTGCAAACAAAATGCACCCAGTAACTAATCCATGTGTGGAAGGTAAACAAATCACACAGCAGAGTGCATGACAGTGGTGTTAAAAATTGCACATTCATGATTTTTACGCTAACGTGCTTGAGAAGCATGAATATCATTTTCTAACCCGAAGTTGCCTGTGGGATATTTATAACTATATTTTTGGTTTGGTATATAATTATAATGTTAATTTATTTCAGGACTTTCAAGACTTTCTTTGTTCACACCTCTCTGAGGTGTCCTTATATCTAGAAGTAAAAGAAGAACCAATGTAACGTCTATCAAAAGAGTAGGACAATCAAAGTGCTTTGGAAAGAGCCACACAGCATAAACACTAACTATGTACAATACTTGCTATGGTGTCTGTTTTTTATACATCTATGTGAGAAACAGTATGATCTCATCAAGCATAATTGAGCATTTAGGAGATCTCGTTTTTTACCGTGGTGTTCATTTAAAAATTAGTACAGTCTGGGAAAGGAAGGTAGTTATTCGGCATTCTTATTGGAGGTGCAATTGTTCCCAGATGCAAGACTTTCAACTTTGTTTGCTAAATACATCATGAGTATTGAAGAGCTGATTGTTGGTAGAACATTTTAAATGCACGCAAGCCAGTGACATTGGGTTTGAAATCCTTTCTTTGTAAGCCAGTTTCTATTCCTTTTCAAATGTGTTTAAGCAGTAGCGATGCATACTCTGCTTTAATCTTTTATCAATAGTAGGCTGTCAAGCTTTCGCCTCTTGTTCCGTATGTTTCCCAAGACAACAATAATCTGTCCGGTATTGCCAAAACTCCGAGAATTGAATACCATTTTCTGGTACTCTATTAGGTCAAAAAAGGAAATACTCATCCGTATTCACTTTTTAGCATTCATGCGCTTTTTATAGAATCATTCAGAAGAAAATAAATTTTTGTTTAAAATTGCATTCACACGATGGACTTGTATTCCCCTCAATGTCGCTGCCATGTGAAAATACCAATCTGGCCGCGAAAACATACCATAAGCACAAACAAAAACTGTGAAAAGTGATTTTGCACGCCCCAATTGGTCGAAAAGTGTAGGTATTATCCACATTCACTTTTCAGCTGTCCTCAGAAACGTCGGTTGTTGTCCGCGCTTTTCGAAATTATTGAAATGAAATTTAGTCCAGGCAATTTAGCAAAAAAAAAAAAGTCAACCTAGAACAAGTTGCAACAAAATGGTATTTTTATGCGAATTTCACATCCCTGAGGCAACTTGAACATCATAATAAAAGTGTATCAAAATCGACTTTCGGGAAGTGTTTGAAAATCGTGGTTTCAAAAAACCGAGTTATGCACCTGCTTGGAAAGGAGGCTTAGAACAAACTTTTAACGTATAGACCTACTTATATACGTATATTACTGAAAAATCTTTTACACAAGTAACTGAATTATTCACAAAGCAGAGTTTTAACTCTAGTTGAAAAATGCTGTAATTTCGCCAACCTAAATGTTTTTTGAAAATCTCAGAAGGCGGCCAATTGCAAGGTGGCGGCCAAAAACGCAAACATTGGGAACCTTTGGCTGTTAGTTTAAAGGCATGACTTTTCTACGGCTGTCATTCTGTGTCATTTCCATCAGATTTTTTCCTTGAGCATTTTTTTCCCATAATTCACAGTAAATTGGTCGTCGGTGTGATAATTTTTTATAATTAAGTGCTCTTTAAATTAGTTTGATGCAGGAAAATTACTACGTATCTTAATGGTGACTTTGTTTTTCTCCAAATGTCAGAACCAGAATACTGTAACACAATTCTTACACACCGCTGGTGAATCCTGTTGTATGCAGCCGGAGAGTAATTATAATGTCTTTGCCGAGAATGACAACTTAACTCCCCCTTCGAAAAGTCACAGTAAATTTTGCAGATTTGCTTACTCCTATTGTTAGGATATAAACTGTAGGCCAGTGCACACGGGCCGATAATATTTTACAAATTAATGACATTTGACAAGAAAGAAGATTCAAATTTATCTGGATTATGGGCACAGAGAAATGCTGATAGACTGCAGGTTCCGATTTTGTACATGTGTAACAATAAAAGAAGATTAGAGAATGGCTACAAAGGCATCCAAACTCTATATCCATCGATTTTACACGCGAAGTCAACTTGAATGAACTGCAATAGATTAAGTAAGTGCTTAATCAATTGATGTCAAATTGTTGGTTGTACAGAGGCATCAACATGAACGCCATTGACGATGCTCGGCCCTTCTAGGTTAGAGATTACATGTAGCTATGTTTGAGCCATCTTTGATCAGGTTCTAGCCGCACGAGCCTGTTGTTACATAGGTCCTATGTCGGACAAAGTCCTTGCGCTGTATAACAGCATCTACATACTCATTCGATCGTTTTCAGGTGCTCCCCACGGAACTTTTTAGAACCTGTTTACAACAAGTGTATGGTTCGATGAGTGAGGGCCTCGCTATAAGAAGTTTGCAATGTTTTTAGTCTGAGACAATAAGTTGAGCCCTCCGCTAACAATCTGCAACGCCGGCACCAACCTTCCCTTATCGACGAATACATGTTTGTCTTTTAATTATCCTCCTATAAAACGATTGCAGATCGAATTGACCAACAGCTTAACGTCCCTATACACACGTAAGGTAAGGCGAGAGAAAGTCGCTAAGAGGTTCAACCCCCCACCCAGGCCGGGGAGTGAACCCTGGGCCTTCTGGTAGGCAGTCAGGGATCTAACCAACTACGCTAACCTCGCAGACTTCCAATGGCTCAGAAATTGACCAACGTGTAGCAGTAATCAAATCTACAAAATATGCTGCGAAAAAATGACGCTGGAGTACGTTTGTCATTTACGCCTACAGCAGTGCTTCCCGCAGCAAATGGCATGATTTATTTTTGGCATGCAAGAGGTGAGTAAAATACAGTATTCTGGTTCTGTCCTTTGAGGAGAGACAAAAATCGACGTAAGAAACATTTTTTTCTTGTCAAATCAATTAATCTAAGAAGCACCTAATTGTAAAAATTATCAAGCTGATGACCTTATTGTGAACCATTGGCGAAAAGTACACAAAAGTAACCTGTTATTAGGGATGACACAGATTATTGGCTAAGCCATTTCCACTAACATGGCGGACAAGTCAGTCGTACCACCGTGAGTGTTTAAATACTGTAGCCACACGAAAAAATTCTAAATTTGGCATTTAAACAGCTTGGGGTTAACTTATACTTTTGTTGTAACATTTTCCAGTTTTAAATAAGAAGTATTGCTATGGAAACAGTCTTTTCACAAAATGCCCGCCATTTTGGCTGCCAGCTTGATTTTCTTAAAAAGTTTAAGCACCGCTTGTTGAATATCTAAGTTATGTGTGGTGATAATTTCTCAGTAATGTTTTCGTTATATGTAAGTTTAAGTGTTAAAAGCTTTTCCAAGCCTCGTCTTTATGCAGGTACGAAACCCTGTGTTTTAAAACTACGATTTTCAGAGGCTACTGGAGGTGGGGTTTTGATACATTTTAATATGATGTCAAAGTGTCCCTGCGGATGTGAAATCTGCTAAAAAAACACTTTTTTGCAATTAACTCCTGGTTGATCTAGTATTTTGATTGGACTTAATTAGTGTAGAAAGTAATATTAAAATGTTGGATTTGTATGTGCTTAAACATTTATTACACTCAGTTCCGCCACTACCCGGCTCGATAAATATACCAAACCAGTGAAAATAGTTTTTTCGCGTGCTCTGATTGGTCCATAAACAGTGAGTATCCAGTCTACTGCGAGCTTGCACAAGTGCACACTGATTGGCAACTCAAGAGGGCGTATTGGTTTTCGGAAACTTTTAGCGATGCAAAAACTGCAACAATGAAGGGAGAAACTCCTCTGAACCAAATAAAATCGAGAGAACTTGGTTATGTTGATTTTATAGGAGAATTTCTATCCAGTTCAATGTTAAATTCAAGAATGCTTTGTTCGGCTGGTCTGTAAAAAATGCCAACAATCATACGTATTTCAGCTTTTGTTCTCACAACTTTAACAAAAAAAAAATTCTGCAGGGTCAAGTTCTTGATTTAACCCTAGAAGGCATAAGGGAGGGGGGGGGTCAAATTGACCC
>JAOBRG010029569.1:0-22859 GCA_027574985.1 Umimayanthus nakama | reverse complement strand
ACTGCATCAAAAGTATTAATTGTAGTATTTGTGAAATGTGTGATTTTCTAAAAACGTAGCTAGGTAATTTTAAATGATTTTTGTTCCTAAATTTTATGAAATTTTAAAGCTGTACTTCAAATTCTGAAATACGAATAAGAGCAACATTTTCACATAACAAGTGTACATCACTTCTCATCTAGTAAGATTGATCTGTCTTAAATAACGATCTACATGGCATATAAAGCTCTCATAAGTTTCGAATAAAAATTCCTTATTGCAAAGACCTCAGAGAAACAGTTGCAGTTGGTAGCATTTATTGTAGCTGAAAAGCCCTTTTCAGGGATGCTTCAATAGAAATTTATGTATTTCTAAGTGTTTTTAGGTATGCATGTAATTAATTGGTTTATTGACTTGTTGATTGAATGATTATTGGTCGGTTGCTTGATTTACTGATTGCTGCATTGATTGTTTGAATAATTGATTGATTCATTGATTGATTGACTCTCTTCATTTTTAGACGTAGACGACTGTTCCAATGCGACATGCAGTAATGGCGCCTCATGTACAGATCTTGTGGATGACTTTCATTGCAACTGTACCGCCGGTTGGACTGGGAAACGATGTTCAGAAAGTCAGTTTAGGTTTTACTTTAATTAGCTTCTAGCTTTTCTTTTAGCTTTACCAGCTGTAGGCACATGCACTTTTTGACGAACTAATGCAATTTGCTCAGTTTATAGACGAAACTATTTGGGATATTTGTACACTACAGTATTACAATTTACCACGATTTCAATCTTTACATAAAAACAAAGCGGCCTTTTTCTGGACTAGTATTGCCATAATGAACATTACTACCTCGATTAATTCTTTATTCAGATATCGATGACTGTTTTGTGAAACCGTGTAGAAATGAAGGGAATTGCAGCGATCTCATCGACGACTACATATGTGATTGTAAGGCGGGTTGGGCCGGCAAACAGTGTGATTCAAGTAAGTGTTTGATAATTTGCGAGCAATATTTCAAACTGTTTAACTCAATGTAACATTTTACGCTTGGGACATTGTAGATGAATAGTAAAGTTTTATGCAAAAACTACTTTTTGTTACTGCCATAACAGTAAACATATCTTATTAGAGGACTGATCAGACAAATGGCTGTGTATTTGTACACGTCTGCAGTATTTTCGCGAACCTTCATATATTATCCAAACCTCATTGTTAAATAACGCAAACCGTAACAATAGTATGTTGCTAAAAAGTGTCAGTTATTGTTACTGTTATTGTTCAATAAAGAAAGCACGTTCGTAGAGTTAAGTCTGCTAATATGAGGTATGTAGTCTAATCAAAACACTTATCACTGTTGTGGTCATTACAACTATATTAGTAGCAGTTGTTATCATATGTTATTATGTATTGTTATACATTAAATTATATTATCATTATTAGTATTATTACCATCTTTTTATATTATTCTATGTAATTATATTGTACTTACCAAATGGAAATCATTCCAGGATCTAACTGCTAAACGCATAAAATGAAAATAGTGCAATTTTTTGTGTTTTATACAGGGAGGTCGAAAGAGGAAATCCCTACCATTTCTATTATAATAATTAAACACTACAACTTTCAGATATCGATGAATGTGCTGCAAACCCATGCGAGAATGGTGGAAAATGTACCGACCTTGAGAACGACTATCTTTGCAGCTGTTCGGCAGGTTGGGAAGGAAAAAACTGCACAACAAGTAAGTTGAATACTAAGCGCAGTCTGGATTGTTTTTGCTGATGACGGCGCTCCTCCTGTTTTGCAAGTGAAGTGATCAGGTGTATGTATATGTAGATCATGTATATTAGATAGTCTTTCATCTCTGTAGAGCTTTTATATGTTTTTTATAATTGTCGGTCTGTCTGTCTGCCTGCCTATCTAAATGGATTTGATCAAGAAGAGTTGGTATAGTATGTTTTTTTGCCTGTGGGATATGGTGTTTAGCTGACGTTAGCCCTTCGTCGGAACAGACTGTTCTGACGCCATCTCCGACGAAAGGTGTCGCTCGAAACGTCACCTAAACACCATATCCCACAGGCACATAACGTATCAAATCAACTTTTGGTGATCAAATCCATTTATTTTCCAGCAGCAAAAGGGTTTGTAATCCGGCAAATGATTTATATCTAAAGCGAGGCTTTAAAAAAAGTCGCCTAATTTATTACTAGCTATAACGATAGGTTAGCGCACAGGGATTACGGGGAAATCTCAAACCGACAAATGTTTCATAATTATTACCATTTCACAATTATAATTATTATTGCTGTTATATGTTGTTATTATCATTATCAAAATAAAAGTGTCGTAATTGTCTTTCAACACAAGAAAACTTAAGTTTGATTTGTAATTCTAATTCCGCAGATATCGATGAATGTTCCACGGGTGCCTGCTATAATGGCGGAACTTGCCATGATTATGTCAATGACTACAACTGCAGTTGTAAAGCGGGATTTACCGGAAAGCAGTGTGCAACGAGTAGGTTAAGGCTGGAAAACCTGTTACTGCTGTGGTGACCAGTCTTCATGCTTAACATGACTTCGTTTAATTTGGATTTTTTAAAAACTAAATAAATTTAAAAAATCTGACTAACAAAATTAAATAACCCTGAATTTTTATGAGAATTTAGCTTTATATTTTTAATTAATAAGGAAGGAATTTAAAAAAATGAATATTAGGAGAAGCAATGACAAAGGAAATTGCTTAAAAGTGACAACATTGTTAAGGTTCTGTGCAAACGGACGCATTATGCTGGCCCATCATTATTGTTACGTGGTGTTGGCCAACAATGTTGCGTCCGTTTGCATAGGCTCTTAGAGTTAACGTCCTTTTCCAAAATTTCATCATCACAGCTTACTTTAGAAACTTTGCAAGTTATTGGCCGAAATGGTTCCATTGTTACTTTTAATACAAAATTTGGAAAAAAAAGCATTTTCTCTGAAGATATCTAATTGCGTTTCGTTCGTTCCATTTACATTCGAGCAGATAAAGCTATGGCGAATTGCTTGAGGTTTTTGAGAGATTTTACAGTTAACGACATTCATTATTTTATTTCCTGAAAAAATAAGTCGTCATCATTTTCACGAGTATAATTTTCAGATACCAACGAATGTATTGCAAACCCGTGCGAGAATGGTGGGGAGTGTATCGATCGTGAGAACGACTTTTACTGCAGCTGCTCTCCTGGATGGGATGGAAAAAACTGTAGCAATAGTAAGTTCTTTAAACACTAAATAATACGAATTGTCCGCTTTAAAGTGTTACTTCTTGTATATCACAGGGTCAAACCCAACAAAAAGTGAATCTAATTTATATGGACTTTTATAGATATCAACGAGTGCGCTACGGGGTATTGCTATTATGGTGGAACATGCATCGACCTTATCAACGACTACAATTGTACTTGTAAGCCAGGGTATACTGGAAAACAATGTGCAACAAGTAAGTGAATTTAATAACTTAGTTCCTGTCATATGACCAAAATTATGTGTTTTGTTTAAAGACGAAAATTTCAGCCTTACGCTTTTTAACATAGAAAACGGACCTTTAAACCTGAATGTTGAAAGAAGCATAAACCATGTAACCATGGCCAATTTCTCATTCCAGACATCGACGATTGTGCGGTGAATCCATGCAAGAATGGTGCGACATGCGTAGACCGTGAAGATGACTACTTTTGTGGATGTAGCCCTGGCTGGAAGGGAAAGAACTGTAATACAAGTAAGACTTTGAAAACTACTTTGATTAACTGATTTCTAAGTAACTATCAAAGCAGTTTTCAACGCAAATGGACCGAATTAATTGTGTAAAGCTTTAGTTAGTTCTTCTCAGTATCCAAGAAAACCACCTCTTCCCAACTCTGTCCTTACGTAGAATAGCTAGAAAAAGCACTTCACTGACTAACTAAATGTAGTGTTTAACTCTTGAATGTTGTACAGAAGATATCAAACTAGATTCCATGTCCAGTGCTGACAAAAAACCGTTCTAAAGGCAGGGTTAAAAAAATTCGTCAAGCATCTTGCTACTTTTAAGGTAACCCTGTGTTTTCCGTGTTGTACTCCCATGCAAATGGACGCTACAAGTCACAAAATTGTTAGCCAACAGTGTTGGGAGTTTTTGCCGCACTTGTTGCATGGTGCATGAAAACGAACGCAACAACCGACACCATTCTCTAAAGAAGCAGTACATTCTTTCACAGTGATCCTAAAAGATGATTTCACGAGGACAGCACTGTTTTGGTTCCAGGCAAACGGACGCAATACTGTTGCGAATGTTGGGACTTGTTTGCGAAAGTTTGACACCAAAGTTTGAAACCAAAAGTTTCAACAAGTGCCAAAAAGTGACATCGTTAAGGTTCTAGGCAAACGGACGCATTATGTTGGCCAATCATTATTGTTGCGTGATGCTAGCCAACAATGTTGCGTCCGTTTGTATAGGCCCTAAGAGTTAACGTCCTTTTCCAAAATTTCATCATCACAGCTTACTTTAGAAATTTTGCAAGTTATTGGCCGAAACGGTTCCATTGCTACTTTTAATACAAAATTTGGAAAAAAAACCGTTTTCTCTGAAGATATCTAATTGCGTTTCGTTCGTTCCACTTACATTTGCGCAGATATAGCTATGGCGGATTGCTTGAGCTTTTCGAGAGCTTTTACAGTTAACGAGATTATTATTTTATTTCCTGAAAAAATAAGCAGTCTTCATTTTCACGAGTATAATTTTCAGATACCAACGAATGTATTGCAAACCCGTGCGAGAATGGTGGGGAGTGTATCGATCGTGAGAACGACTTTTACTGCAGCTGCTCTCCTGGATGGGATGGAAAAAACTGTAGCAACAGTAAGTTCTTTAAACACTGTATGAATTGTCCACTTTAAAGTGTTACTTCTTGTATATCACAGGGTCAAACCCAACAAAATGTGAATTTAATTTATATGGACTTTTTTAGATATCAACGAGTGCGCTACGGGGTATTGCTATTATGGAGGAACATGCATCGACCTTATCAACGACTACAATTGTACTTGTAAGCCAGGGTATACTGGGAAACAGTGTGCAACAAGTAAGTAAACTTAATAATTTAGTTTCTGTTGTATGACCAATTGTAAGTTTTGTTTAAAGACAGGAATTTCAGCCGTTAAACGCTTTTAAACATAAAAAAGGACCTTTAAACCTGAATGTTGAAAGAAGCATAAACCATGTAACCATGGCCAATTTCTCATTCCAGACATCGATGATTGTGCAGTGAATCCATGCAAGAATGGTGCGACATGCGTAGACCGTGAAAATGACTACTTTTGTGGATGTAACCCTGGCTGGAAGGGAAAGAACTGTAATACAAGTAAGATTTAAAATCTTTTTTGACAAACTAATTTTTACGTAACACTTAAAGCATTTTCAGCAAAATTGAGATTAATTGTATGAAGGAAAATATATACAGTTGACTCCCGATAAGTCGAACCCTCGCTAACTCGAACCTCGTGCTAATTCGAACCAACATCGATTTCCCGTGGATTTTGTTCTTAAATTTAGTGTAATTTTACCCTCGGTAACTCGAACCCTCGCTAACTCAAACCTCCCGCTAATTCGAACCAATTTTCATTTCCCTTCAGGTCATTTTGTATATAATATTTACCCTCGATAACTCGAACCACGTTTTTCAAGACGTGACAAGTCAAAACATACAGTACTGTAGATCAAAACATTGAATTTATTTAAAGTAGCCGATCGCGAGTGTTCTTCCAGTTAGTTCAGTTCAGGGTCGTTTACATTTTATTGCCATTTCATACAATACAATACATACATTCATCAAGCTTTGACGCTAAACTCTTTCTTCAAAATGTCAATAAACTTTTTGTGCCCCTCGAAGTGCAGTGTGCATGGCACTTGCATACCTTCCCCATCTCTGCGGTAAATTACAATGTACATTGTATGAATAGAACTGAACAGGATCGTCGTTTTTCCTTATTTCCGGTCATTTGTTCTCAACTCCCGGTAGCTCGAAATCCCGATAACTCGAACCTTTTTCTATTTCTATTTCCCCTGAAGGTTTGAGTTATTGGGAGTCAACTGTACCTGCTTGGTTACAAAACTGAAAGCGGGAAGTATCAAGGCCATCAAACATTACATTAGGAAAATGTCATTCGTGATACGAATACAAAGGGAGTGGTACATGTAAATGTCAACCTCGGTTAACAACTAAAAGGCGAAAGTATCAAGTCTCGAACGTGCAGTAGAAACGTGTGGTTGTGATACTAATGCAAAGGGGGTGTTAGATGTCAACCAACCCCAAAAGCATTTTAAACAAACTAAATGTGGCTCCTGTAGACTTGAAAGGAAAGGACTTAAACTAAGAATATCTAAAGATCGTAGTATATTTTCATTATGTTGCTGAACAAAAATAGATCTAATATCTGCTTTTGGTCTGCAAAGGGGTTTTAGTGTTCTATACTTTTGACTGTAAATTAGAGCTGTGAGATATTTGATATTGTATATACGCAACATTTCCCTAGACTTGGGAGAACTTATTTGTATCTCTAAACAATTGTTAAAACTTAAATATGTCCAAAATGAAGTTAAACTTTGGTTCTCATTTGTTTTGTTTTAGAGCATATTGCTTTGTTTTTTACGCCAACAAAAATTAAAATGAACTAACCGTAAAATGTTCAAAGTTTAAAAAGCTTTAAACTATTAAACATTTTACAATTAGCTGGTACTTTTTCATTTTGCATTGCAGCTTATACAGAACACTTTCTATATCAGGTAACACATTTTGGGTGTTACGCTCTTTTTTAAATTTTCAGTATTTTGGAAAAATTTTTTGTCTTGTTTTTTAAAAGAAACTAAACAAGCTCTGAGCAGAAAAATTGTAAGCTCTATAGCTTTTCTTGTGATTTTTCAACTGCTTTATTTTAAAAATTACAGATATCAATGAATGTGCTGACAAACCCTGCGAGAATTTCGGAACTTGTACGGATAAGGTCAACGATTTCAAGTGTACATGCGCTAATGGGTATATTGGAAAACGCTGCACAATTTGTAAGTTCTTATTACAATATAGGTATAGTTTGGTTGTGTATATACGGCGGAGGGGTTGGCACAGTGGTAAAGATCTCTGCCTCCCAATCCTGAGGTTCCCGGTTCGATCCCCGGCCTGGTCGAGGATTGAATATTTGGGTGACCTCCTTTCCCACTAAAGTTCACTCAGCTTTCCAATCCTTCCGGGATCGGTAAAATGACTACCAGCATACATGGACCGCTTTGTAAATTTGTTCTCCTTTTCTGCTGATCATTGTAAAGCGCCTTTGAGCATCTTCATATGGAAAAGGTGCTATATAAACGCACTACTTTGCCGTTTTTACCTATATGTATGTATAAATTGTACAGTTAGTGTAGTTCCAGGCTTCAGAAGCTGTTCATCGCTTTTTTGCCAACTTTAACTTATTAACTTCATTAATCACTTCTGAAGCCCGGAACTACATGAACTGTACAATAATTACTGCTCCTTAAATGTTGAGCGCTCTCGAAATGTTTTTTTAGTAAAGTTTTGAATTTTAGTATGTATAAATGTGTGTACGTATTATGTAGGTAGGTACGTAGGTATGTTGGTATGTATGTATGAATGTTTGCTTGTATGTATGTATACACCTAACTCAAAAAAGGTTGTCTTACGATTTGTTACATTGTGCATTGCGCATTGTTGACAAATCCTCGATCCAAGATGAAAGATTCACAATTTTGTTAATTTTGTTAGCAGGCAAATTGTAACGAAATGGTATAGCCTAGCTGTCATAAAAGGTTTTTCAGATGATCCTTTAACATTTCTGTCTTTACATCACTTAATGCAACCGATGTCATGTAAAAACTCAAGGTTTAATAAATTATTGATGTTTCTGTCTTATTATCTCTTTTCCTTTTTACCTATATTGTGCACAGCAGATTGTTCTTCGATTTTCAATTTGACATCTGTCATTTTTTGCAGATACTTCGTCATGTGACATCGTTAGGAAGGCGGGTTACCCTAGCAGCGTCTACTACATTCCACTCAACGGCACTCTTCAGCAGGTGAGACTGTCCCGGATGAACACAGCTACAATGACTGCCAGGAATCGCAGTGAAACTGTTCTATTTTTCTTTCAGGAACTCTTAGTCTCTCCTACCCCTATCGTTGAGCCATTTATGCACGGGAGACTAGTTTCTTTTATATTCTGGTTTTAGAACATAGCTGGCAATTTTTCGCGCGCTTTTTGTATGGCGCGAGCGTGCATCTAAACCTTGATGGACGCACGCCCTATCAATTCGCGTGATTGCATTTACCCAATCAAAACGCTCAGAATAGTTTGGGCGATTTCTGTATTTTATCAGTATTTGTTTAGTAGCAATTTTCTGAAAGAAATGGTCCGTGCTGTAGCTGTGCATCTATCGAGTTATAGATGCACTTGGGAAGTTGGGAGAGGAGTGAAAAGCTACAGAAGCACTCGGCTTCGCCTCGTGCCAATCAAACGCTTCTCTCGTGCACTCTCTACTTCCCGCGTGCATTCATAACTCGATAGACGCACGCCAAGCATGGAACATTTCTTAATTTTCACGCGAATTGGTGATAAGCCAAGTTTCAAGCCATCGAGGACCAAGAGATGCATCAGTCTGGTAAGGGGCTCAGCTCGAAACGCTATGGCTCTTATACTTTGTCTATGCAGAGATCTTTCATATCGTGACAAAAAACGCCGAGAGAAATAGATGCTTCTGCAAATAGCCAAGTCGCTGTGACTACACAAGTAGCCGCGTAACTGAAAAACAGTTGTTTTTTTACTAAAACGACGTCGCTAAGAGATGCAAAAGGCAGGAGATTAACTCCGCGACTATGCTATTAAGAACTACTTTTTAAAATATTTACCGAAGGTGAGGTCTGCATGTATCACTGCGCCTCAAGGCTAAAGTCTGATATTCCTGTAAGGACCAAACGTTCGAGGTTGATGAGTTTTTATTATTTGGCATCTTTTTGTAACACCGCGTGCCATGTGGACTTTTTTCACCTCACACACTCCGGCTTTGCGCATGCGTAGAAATCGCTTACCACAAACTGTTATACCCGCGGGACCGCCAAGAAACCAGTCAGAACGCGCAATTTTTTTTTTGCCATTTAATCTTAACCAGTAATCCACAAAGGGAAAAACCCAAGACCGTGCTGGATGCAATAATGTGAGCTTGCACAGCATTGAAAACAAAGCGTTCAGCACCAAGCGGTTACTAAAACACTTTAGACTTCTAATATCTTTTAATTTAAAGTGCAGCATCCCTAAACTCGAGTATTGTTGATGGGCAGTGGCAGTTTATCTACAGCAGTTTGTTCGAGCATGCCTTTGAAGCATAGCCTGCATTAATTTCTGCTTCTTTTCGGTTTCAACTTTCAATTACGTGTAATTCTACCATGTTGTTTGCACAAATTTATGCAGCGTCTCTGTAGCAACAGCACGTTGGCTGTCAATGAATGGTCTCTTTTTTTACTTCTTACTGATCCCGATTACTACAAATCGTGGCATGCCTAACGGTTTTCTTTATACAGGTCTTTTGTGATGAATCTGGCTGGACTTTGGTGGCAAGGTTTTCTAACGCGGATTCCAAGAACTGGTTGAAAACCAGCGGTGAGTGGTGGTATGACACTACAACAGAACAAGGAAATCTCACTCATCCTGCGGTCAACCAAGACGCCATTTTTATGCCGTTTTGGATTTTAGAGGGCACTGAATTTAAAATCACAAGAACCGATGATGCAAACCACACAGCCTTACTGACAACATCGTCAGGATGCCTTGACAACAAAACCTTTCGAGACAAAATTACTGGCTACGGAGACTTTCGAAATGGGGCTGTTTGGGGAAGTAATTCCTGCAATGACAGCTGTAGTGTTACATTTGACGTTCAGTATAATTCGACCGAAGGGTTCGCTAGATACAACTGCAACAGCAGTCCTGGAATTGGAGGCCCTTACAAGATCAGTTTCTGGTGTCACTGGAGTGGTGATGGATCAGTTATGATGATTGGTGGAGGGGGTGACAACTGTGACAATGCTGGTCATGGAATCGGCATCACTGAAAAAGATACTGCTCAGTTTGATGGCGATTATTCCAACCAGTATGATTTTGGTTATAATGCTAATGTCACTGCTTCTACCGCTTACGGACTAAATCTGTGGATCAAATAGGTGTCTGAGGCAGGCTTGGTTTAGGAACTCATTCGAGTAGTTGTAAATGTGTTAAAACTACTGCCTAGCAGGCGGAAGAGATACATGTTATATGTGGTTGATTCAGTGCTGCTCTAATCTGCTAATTACCAAACTACATTTGACGAGTATTCCATCAACAATTGCTTACCACATGAGGTTCCCCTACCGGCTTCTTCAATAACTGGAAGCAACAACGCAACAACTGTCGAAATTGACTGTACCAACAAGATAGTGCACTGCATTTTACCATAAGCCTTGTAAACCGAACACAGCAAGTAGACTTGCATGCTTTTTTTAATAAGAGCAAGTAACTTTCGGCTCAGGCTAGGCTGTTCTTAAATTTTTGGCAATTTCAGCCTCGATTTGCTTTCAAATTGTTCTTATTTCCTGAGATTTTTAAACAGTGAGTTAGTTGCCCGAAGCTGAATACATTTAAAATGGCACTTAGGAATATGTGTTTGAAACTGTCAATATGTCGTGCTTGCTTATCAGTCTTCAAACCATGGCGATGACCAAGCTAAATATTGACAAGCTTAGCTTTGATGTATATCTCAATCTATGTGCAAGGTTAAACAGGTTTCTTAAATTTTTCTGTTCAAAATTTCAGCCTGGTGGTTGTTCTTAGTTTGTTCTTAATTTTTGGGCCAATCTCAGCCTAGGTGCTCGTATTAAAGTTTGTTCTTTTTAAAAAAAGCGTGTAGAGTAAACTATCTACTTTTGCGATATTCAGTACTGTAGAGTAGCAGTGTTATGCATGTAAACTTTGTTTGATGTTTTAACCCTCTTCTGTGCAAGTTACCAGAATTTTTGTCATTTTGTGAGCCATAAGAATTGTGGGTAAAAGTACCTGTTACCATCATTTTTCGCTACGATCATGGGAATTCCGCTGACCATTCGTACTTGTCAGTGAGAGCAGCTCAGTTATATAGTCCCGGCTTGTAAGTCATGGCCACACACATGTGCACCTTGATCTTGAGTCTCTGTAATAGCAACCAGTTTGCTCAGGCTGCCGGATCCGACAAGTGGAAAGCGTGGTTAGTACCTCAATCTGACAATGTAGCTTTTTCGCCGTAAAGAGAATAGCTGGCAATGATAGTTTTGTGTTTGGTAGTTTTTTGGGAATTTTTTTCTCTTAGCAAAGTTAAATTTTAAACTCGCCCAGATTACAGAGAAGCAGATACACGGTATAATAGTCACAATTAGCTTATGTTTTTTAAGCCAATCAAAAAGATCAGGCTTTAGGACCTCACCCCCTACGACTTTCGAACCTTATAAATTTTTGCCCTTGAGCGTTTGCTACTCCTTTGGAAATATACTCGGATAAAAGGCACCTTCTTTGGCACTAACTAAGAGACGTTATTACGTAAAATGTACTCGGAAAATTGTGCAAACTTAGGTTAAGGATTACAGCTGGCCTACATGGATTAAGACTGTTGTTGCAGCAAATCTCGCTAACACACTCTAGAACAAACACGAATATCAATTGAAATAATGAAACCAAGCCTTCTTTTTGTACATACAGCACTGGCCTTCAATTATGGAATTTCAACGGTTTCAATAATTGTTTTCGTTTGCACACTTTATGTTCTATTAAAACAGTTGGGTAGGTAGCTGAGTCTGCGTCTGTTAACCGCAATTTAAATGATGCCAGTTGTCGCATGCATCCGTATGTGGCACCAAATTGTTTCCTGTAAATGTTTTCACGGTCCAATGCGACAGTCGCCTGCGACATACAAATAGTAAAGTGCCTTCGCGACTGTCGAGGTTGCTAAGACGCAAGTGCCAATCGTACCACCAAAAACCGCGAGAACGATGTTTTTGTGAAACAAATGCTTTGTTAGAACTGTCTTTGATTGAAATGGGATGTTTTGGTCAAGTCAGTTAGTTGTACTGTTATATGGCTGACTGATTTCGCGCGCTGTGATTGGTCAACTCCAGGTCCGTAAGTAGCTGTATGGACCTCTCGCTTTTGATCACTTTTTCAAAACCGGAATATATAACAAACATCTTAGTAACCTCGTTTGCTCGGTCCGTACGGCAAGTTATGGATCCTTGTTTTTTCCTTCTTGTTTTCATGGCCCAAGCGCTTCGCTATGTGCTAATGTATATATGCTAGTTTTCTTTACTGCAATTTTTATCTTCAGCTGATAAAGCGTTCAAGAGAGTGTAACGTTATTTTGCTTCCATCATTTTAGCGTACACTAGAATGTAATCTTCCATTCTTTTTTCCGTAATTTTAGCGTAGACAAGAGTTTAACTTTCTTCTTCTTCCGTCATTTTTGCGTACACTAGAATGTAACGTTGTGTCGCTTCCGTCACTTTAGTGTACACAAGAATCCAACGTTCTTCTTTTTCTGTCATTTTAGGGTAAACGACAATGTAAAGTTCTCTTGCTTCAGTCATTTTAGCGTACACGAGAATGTAAAGGTAGAGTTCTTGCGCTTCCGTCGTTTTAGCGTACACAAGAATGCAATGTTAACTCTATTCTTTTTTCGTCATTTTAGCGCATACAAGAATGCAACGTTCTTCTTTTTCCGTCATTTAGGGTACAGGACAATGTAAAGTTCTCTCGCTTCTGTCATTTTAGCGTACACGAAAATGTTAAGTTTTCTTGCTTCCGTCATTTTAGTGTATACAAGAACGCAACGCTTTCCTGCTTCCAGACCGTCACTTTCAGTAGCATACACTAGAATGTAACGCTCTTCTTTTTCCGTCATTTCAGCGTTCACTAGAATGTAACGTTTTTTCGCTTCCGTCATTTTAGCGTACATGAGAATGCAAAGTTCTTTCGCTTCTGTTATTTTAGCGTACACAAGAATGTAACTAAATTTTGCTCCTGTTAATTTAACGTACAAGAGAACGTTACCGTTCTTTCGCTCCACCATTTTAGCGTACATCAAAAAATAACGTTCTTCCGCTCTAAGCGTACACAAGTATGACAATACACAATCTCCTTTCCTATAAGAACAATGATGCTCAGATCTCCCCAGAAGTCAACAACAAAATGGCAACAAATTAAAAACAGTATCGGACTCATTTGAGTTTACGACTACTTAAATAAATATCACAATGGAGTATTTGTTGCTCATTGATGTGAAATGTTTACATAAGGAATGCGGCGATCAGTATATATTTACTGTTTACATTCAGGAGAAAAGTCCAGTACTTAAGCGGCACCAGCTGGTTAGCCGCGCCGCCCATTTCTCGAGATGATTAGGTCATACTCGTAAATGAGACAAAACTAATTTATTATTCACTTCAAAAATACTAGTCGCCGATATAGAAGTGAAGTGGATTTTTCGTGTGGGAATTTTTGTTTTATCGCCAGAGTCAGAGCTAGTGACTACAAAATCAAAGCTATCCTGAACCCTGAAGGAAGTTGCCTGTCGAGAAAACTCAGCCATCATGGTAACATGACGTATTTATGGTTGTATCTTATCCCGTTCATATCGCTCACAATTTTAGCAACCTATGGCGTACAAGCAGTAAAAGGTAATTAACTTAACTTGGATTAATGCTGTCCTTCCAGTCTTGGTTGCATTCAGTTATAATCAAATTGAATGAAACATTAATTATCGAAAATGAGCACAAAAATCATCCTTTTCTCTAACTTTGATCATTCGCTCATAACATGTCTTCACGTAGTGTTCTTTTAGACTGCTCTTTTCACTTGATTTACAAATACGTTCCAAGGAAACATTTTTTGAGCTCTATATTTGATAAGTTTAGCATTCAAATTTCTAAACTTGTTGCTGCTTTTTAACTGAAGCAACTACAAACAAAACCACGGAGATCGCTCTACCTAGGGAATCGTGCGAGCAATCTGCAGTCCAGCACAACGTTTCGCTGCGCGGGGGAATCAACGCAGGAATATTCCGCAAATTGGCGCAGTTCGTTGCAATGCAACTGTGTATCAAGCTTTGCTGTGAGCACAAGGGCTGTGACGTAGCTCTATTGTCGGGGAAAAACTGCTACGGAGTGCAATGCTTTAGCGAAGAGCTGTGTCAAGCCATCTCAGCAAAGAAGGCGCCATCTTCTCTCATGATAGCTCACGTTACTATCAAAGGAGAAAGAGGTAAGCAGCATCTCCTTAAGCTTCCTTGTTCCTCAAGACATCCATTAACACTATTTCCAGATTAACTTTTAACCTACAGTATGGTTTTGCTACTCATATATGTAGCTGCAACTTCTACCTTGATGACTGAAATTTCAGCTGTCATGTGCTGTAACTTCATCCATGAACTGACTTTTAATGGATCAGGAAATAGAATATCTAACTGCAAATGTCGTAGCTTAAATCTGAGTTAATATGAATTGGTTTTTAAATTGGGCCATATTTTAAGAGTTATAAGGTATTTTTCCAGCGGTGTGCATTCAAATCACTCCCGAGCCTAGCCATACGGCCATGTTTTCTCACAACCTGCGCTGTCAAGAGAGCAAATAACGACAGGTGATCGTATAGAATGTTCTCAGATGAGTTTGTTTCAGCGCGTGGCCTTTTATTCTTGAATATAAACTTGGAATATTTTTAACCATTTCATCTTCACATCAATTAAGGTACACAGCAAACTAAGGCAAGATATTGTAATTCGACTTGAAATGTCTATTTAACAATGATGCGGCTTCAAATTGGAAGAGCAAACTTTAGTTACCTGATCACAGCCTCGCCGCCTTTGTTTTGCTGTGAAGCTATAATATTATAGTTTGGCAGGTAGTATGAGAGCCGGAAATGGATTTCTGCGCGAAACTCGCTCCATGTTAGATACAGGCAAAGACAACTTTCTTTTCAAATGATCCTTTTAATAGGAAAGCTGTTTTTCATGCTATGAAACCCATAAAAACGAAAAAAATCACGCAAAAATGCAAAAGGCAAATTACAGGACAGTTAAAACCCATGTGTATGAAGGATTTTAATAGCCGAAAACTGTTTGCGCTTTGTATAGAGAAACCTGCCTAGCTTTTTCATTAAGGTGAATCCTATCTTTTTTTTTACTTCGTTACATCAGTGACTGTTACTGGTGAGATGCGTGTTCTCATCTCAATGCAGATTGCAGCTTTTTGCCTTACTTGTTGCTTAAACAACTATACAGATATTGCTCGCACATATAAATGTTCATAACAGTTTGGAGAAACCTTTTTGGCATTCAATTCTTTCAACTGTCTATCTTTAGAAACCAGACCGTCAGTGACGTTATCCAGTTTGAATCTAACGTGCGTGGGTTCTTTTTCGGAAAACTCAGCACTAAGATAGATCCTGAAAGAATCAAAACATGCGGTGCATCGCTGTACACATGAAAATAAACTTTTTATTCTTGAAGCAACTATTGGTTTTCGACACTACACCATTTTCCGGTCAGTTTTGACTAGGCTTTCAGCTCTCACTGGAGCCTTGTTCACAGTGGTATAGGTAAGCTGTTTTTATACATATGTAATCTTTTTGAAGATGATTTGACAATACTGAAAAGTCATGTCAATAAAGCTTACATTACTGTTACTGTTACTGTGATAACTTGTTCATAGTGATAATGTTGTTGTGTGTATAAAAAGACCGGCGTTAAACTTTTTTATGTGAGCTAAGGTATTCCATTCTTATTAACTTAATGCGCATCTTTTCTGTATACACAACACAATACAATACAATACAATAACTTTATCGCGAAGCTATCACAATGCTCCAAAACATGAATCATAAATCGGCCATGATCGAACATGTGCTCTCACTCTGTATCAATGTTATTGGGCGTCCCTCTTAAACATCCAGGCATTGGAAAAAACAAAGTCAATAAACTACAATGTACTGTAAATGCCTCACAGCATGCACGCTCTAACTAGTTTTTTTCCTTGCAGCTGACAGTACCAAATCTGAGGTCAAACCGCGCAACCTAAAGTGCAACATCACAGCCCCTGAAGAAGGTGTTACCCTCAGGGGAGGGCTGAAGGCCGGCACCTTCACTGACGTCGGGAAGGTTGACGGTATAGAATCCTGCACTCGCCTCTGTTGCGTGGCAGAGAAATGCGATCTGTCATTGCTGATTAAAAACAACTGTTTTATTGTATCTTGCTTCACCCAAGATTTGTGCAAAACCGTCAAAGCACGCACCAAAAACTATCGACCGACCATTGCGTTTGTACGCAGAGAAACTACAGAAGTAACCAAAGATTCAGGTTTGTCAGTTTATTAATAAAATTTGTCCCGGTTTTGATGATTTGGAAGTAAAAGGTTTGAATTTGATGAACACTTAGCTTTAGTTTGAATCTATTTTGTTGTTTCCCTGCGGAGTGTCGTGCTGGTAACAAACTAGGAAAAAAATCTGAAACTATTCTAAATATTGAACCTTTACAACTATTTTTTTTATTTTACACAGGTTAGCGAAACTAATTTAAGTTCACTTGCATCCACTTCGGATTCCGTTTGACCAAGGCTCTAAGACGATCACAGTAGTATTAGTAATAATAATAATAATTATTATAATAATCACAGTGATATCAATAATAATAATATTGATAATAATAATAATAATAACCTCTAACACTAGCACTTGGAGAGATCAGAGGAACTTTGGGTAGCGGATTGTCGTTGGCGTCTAAGGCAGGTGACCCGAGGGTCAGTTTGACAATTATAGTTATCGTTACCATAGTTACTACATCTACTGTCATTTCCAATATCATTATAATTGTCCTTAGTATCAACATAACTAATAATTATTCCCATCAAAATTCCTTAATGCATAAAGAACATATACACATCTTTGCTAGCTTCAATATAAAACTGTTCACACATGGAAACCTTTTCTCACACTATCTCAATGTTAACTTTCAGAGATAACTTTGAGCTATCTTCCGTCTACAAATTCCAAAATGATGTGCAAGAACAGCGACGTATATTTGAACCATACATTGAAGGGTGGTTACAAAGCCGGCGTCTTCACAGATCTGGGTAAGATGGAGGACATGTCCGCGTGTATACGCATGTGCTGTGGCAGAAAACAGTGTGATGTGGCTTTGATGCTGGAAAAGAATTGCTACTCTGTTCACTGTTCCAAACATGAATCGTGCAACCCCGTGCATGCACGACACTCTGGGCTGCTCGCAAACCTCAACCCCAAGTTGTCTTACATAACAAGCAGAAACGAAGAAGGTACAGTGAACGTGTTTGTGATTGGATGATCGTCCAAGTTAAAACGTGAGCGATTTTCATTGGTTGTAAATGACATTTCGATAACCTGTGTGGAAGTCATCTTCAGAGTCATTGCTAGGTTGGTCAGATTGGTAAGGTTGGCATAAGGTTATTTAGTGCCTGTGCTTATGTGATTCTGCGTTTAGCGGCCATGTTTTAGCGGCTGTTGTTTAATCTATGTCTGCAATTATGTGGCGGTAGTCGATAAAACCCTAGCGGCGGCGAAGTCTCTCGTATGCCGCTAGCTACAACAGGGAATAGTTGGAACAAGAGTGCATCAATTCTCCGAAACAGCTTTTATTCAAGGAGACAATATGTCAGAAAGATGACAGCTATGGAACCCATTGATCTTGGCGAGAGAACATACAATTAGTAAAAAGGCAACTTTTTGTTTATTTATTCTGATACATGGCAATTATAAACACGCGAATCGAAATTAAGACACATACACTTATTGACAGCTTCGAGAAGTGGTAGTAGTAGTTTTCAGTCATAAGGGGGAGAACCAAAGAACCAATATCAACATTATCTCAATGACACCAGACAAACTGAGTTACGGAACGCCGTCAGTAGACAAACGCGGGAGTGCAGTATTGAAACTGGCGACTCTTGAGAAACGAAAAGTGAAAAGCTCAACCTTTGGTTTAGAGAACTTGAACGCCGGGTTTCACTCACCGCTGCCTTGATAAATAGAATATAAAACGATTGAATACAAACCTTTTCAGTTTTAACAATTTTTTTTTCCAAAAACAACTGAAAGTATTCTTTCAATAATTATAAATATTTGTTGTTGCAACTACTGCACAATAAACTCAAAACATCGGGCGATGTAATCATGGAGCGCAATGAGACATTGTAATTATATTTTCGAATTTTTCCTCTTCAGTACTTCCGAAGGAAATAGTTGTCAACCACGACAAGAAGTGTAAACCAAGTGTAATATCGTACGATGTGACGCTAAAAGGAGGGTTAAACGCAGGAAACTTTACTCCCATCGGCGCAGTGGATAGCATGGAAACCTGCGTGCGCAAGTGCTGTGAGAGCCAGTCTTGTGACGTGGCGTTTATGCTGAAGGACTCCTGTTACACGGTTGGATGTGTGAGCGAGGAGTTGTGCGAAGAGGTTCCGGCGCCTAGTTCAGCATACTACCCACGACTTTCCTTTTTAAGGAAAGAGCCGAAGAATGATTGCAATGGTGAGCTTCTTACTTATCCAACTCTTTAGAGGATTGTTTTATTATCAAATGCAAAGGGAGTCTTCTACAGCTTGGCGTGCGCTTAAGAGGGAGTAGTATATAACCTAAAATTTTGTTTGTGTCTAGGGGATGTAAGAGGATATTGAAATGGGAAAAAAAATAATAGAATGCAACAAACACTCCTTAAGAGGTTTTCAACTAGGCGAAATTTTTTCGCGTGAAGCGATTTCTTTTTGCGGCGAAAAAGTAGAAACTGTTCAAACTCACTTTTTTGTCGAAGAGAAAAGAGCCGGCGAAACTGTGTTGTTTGTTCGAATCAAATTGCGCATGTCTCTACTCGAATAAAACCAGCTTTAAACGAACAAGTGCTCTCCTCGGACGGCGTATGAACTGGCGTTCTTGCATTAAATATGAACTTTAAAAATTAATTTCAAAAATACTTAAAATCCAAAAAAACTAAAAATCCTTTCAATAAATTACAAATCGCCTCTTCGCTTTTTGTCCCAAATTATAAATTGTGTCATAGTGTGCCAATATCTCAGTTTTAATTAAAAAATCAAATCTTTGTATTATACACGTAGCGACGTAGTACTGCTGTTGATAAAGATTCACAAGTATTTTAAGAGTTTTGGTACAATTTGCTTGAATTTGGGGCAGAAAATAATGAAGGCGATTTGTAAACTTTTAAGGAGGTTTTAGTTTTCATGGATTTTAGGTAAGTTTAAGAATTAATTCTTGAAGTTAATACTTTAGGGACAAACGACAGCTACTATGTTATCCAAAGAGCACGTCACGTTGCCCCGAAGAAGGACTAGTGCTCAAAACGTCAGCTAAACACCTTATCCCACAGACCAAAACGTATCAAATTAACCTTTGTTGATCAAGTCAATTTATTAAGTGTACTCTCCCACGCAGAAAAAACAGTATTTTTTCAAAACTAGTTTTCCGTTAATATAAGTTGTTGTTTTTAGTCCTCTTATGCATCACCAGACGGAACGCAAACTCAAAAACGATGGTTAATTGAACAGCCCTATTGTGGATTTAGATGTTTCTCAAAAAAAACAGCAATTTTTCTTTTTAAAGCAACAGAAAGTTTCTTTACCATATATTAGTTGTGAAACTAGTCTTAATTTAAACAGAATAATGATAGTCAGTTTGTTATTGTTGATTTTATTGTTTTCATTAGAAGGGACACAGAGGGACACAGAGGGCGTTGGGCAGGATATGTCAAAGCCTCTAATGCTTTTCTTAGTTTCCGGAAGTCTGTTTACGGGACGTACGCACAGATTACAACCTCGATCTGAGGTTTATATAAGTGTAAAAGCAAATTTCAATGATACTGGTGGATTTGTTGTGGAGCCACAATAGCATTTTTTGTGGGGATACAAGAGGTCTTTGTTTTTGTGGTATACAAAAGGTCTCTGCTCGCAGGGTATACGCAAAAACTAATAAATCATAACTTGCATTTGTTTGCGTGACCACTCAAAGTTAACCGTCGGGTTGGCCCTTTGTCAATGATGCAAAATTCAAGAAATACATATGCTCATATTCGACAAAATATGTTTGCACTCAAGGCATTGTTTTACATTCAGCAACTGTATATTTATGCAGCTTCGAGGAATTATATTTGTACAACTTCAAGCAACTATATTCTTTCACGGAATTTTATCCATTTCAAGGAACTTGTGAGTTCATTAAAGGAAATATATTCTCGCTCAGCGAAAACACATTCTTTCAAGGAAATTATATCCATTCAAAGAAATACAGCTATTTCATAAAAGGTTGTCTTTGTCAGTAGTCGATACTGGAACAAAACATCAACTATGTTGTTCAAGCAGCACCAATAACGTATTGCTTTTAGGGTTTACTTTGTATAATAGTGAATGCAGGTTAATCATAATGTCACGGCCATACAATAACAGCCTCTGCTGGCGCCTTATCGCTCATTATGACTGATCCCACAGTTCCTTTCGGTTTTAGTATCGACGAATGACTATAACATCCTTTTTTGAAGTAGCTGTATATTTAAGAAATTGTCATTCAAGCTCAACGCCATAGTTCATTGAAGGGAATTTTATTCAGTGAACATTGTTGCGGTCCTCTCTTCTCCGTAGAGGCTTCAAGAGAGAGGAGAGAGAGAGAGAGAGAGAGAGAGAGAGAGAGAGAGTGAGAGAGTGAGAAAAGAGGGCGCGCGGGGGCTCATGGGAAGGGGGAAGAAAGCGCTTCCTTCCACCTTCCCAGAGATCCCCGCACGCTCACAATTCTCTTTCCCATTCCTCCAATTTATTCAGTTCTCTCACTTGCTCTCCATCTCTCCTTGATGAGAAACCCCACGGACTGACCTCTGCGGAGGAGAGAGGTTGCGGTCGATTTCTACCACGAGAAGCGTCACTGTGACGTTTTGGTATGGGCGGGTTTTGCGTTATGACGTTTCTAAATGCAAAGTTTGTGTTAATTACCGATAATTAGTTCAAAAACATACAAAGAAAACAACAAACCAGTAAATATTGCGCAAGTCCTCATTGTAAACTTAAATTTTCTACTTTGATGATTAGCAAATCGCTGACTGTTGTGCAACACAAAGCAGTGCAGTACAGCACAGGGGGGTATTAGCATTTTGTTGTTGTTTGATATTGAATGGTCTAGCCTATTATTAGTTCTTTTGTAAACCTATATGACAAATTGAAGTGCAAAGTTTGATTTTAATTTTCATTTGCGTTGTTATGGTTTTAAAATAACAAAAAAATGAACAAAGTAGGAGTCACTTAACCATACGAAACAAAATGCTACATTGTAAGTATTGACAACAAAAAGTATAGTGAGATGTGTGTTCACTGAAATTTTCTTTCCTTTGATGCAGGAACTCACCACAACAAAAACAGTTCAAATGAGGATAAAAATACTGAACATTATTGCACTAACAGTGAGGTGATGACAAATGTCACTCTGCGAGGGGGAATTACCGCGGGAAAATTTCTTGACCGCGGGAAAATACGACACATTAAGGAATGCGTGGAGATTTGCTGCTTGGATAAAAACTGCGATTTGGCATTCGTACTACAGAACAATTGCTTCTCTGTTAGTTGTTTCAATGAGCAGCTATGTGAAGTTGTCAAGGCTAAATCAACTAATGACAAGCCTAAATTAGTCTACATCTACGCTAGGACTCAAACGGAACCCACAACGGTGAAGCAGGGGAAACAACCACGTGGCCTTGTGGCTAGAAGTGTTAAAGGACAGCGCGTTGTTAGGGTCACAAAGAAACGCAAAATACAGCTCAAAAACAAAAGAGGCCTAGCGCGGATAAAGCTTCTTTTAATACGAAAACGGCTTAAGCAATGCTACAAAAGATATGGAGATTGAAAATATTTTTGAGGCAGGCGATATAACCAGGTGGATTGTCAGGGAAAGACAACGACCACCTGTTGGCTTCGACACGTGTTGGACAACAACTCAATTCGAGCTATATAGATAGACAATTAAAATTGGTGTGTTTGTTTCAATACACCACAAGATTGTTTTCTCCAATAGCGTGTTTAGATGACTTGTGTAGGACGTGGAAACACGACGAACTGCGCGCATTAGTCTCTGAAACCGACAGCAGGTACAAATTAATGAGCCAAGGAAATACAAAAAGGCTGTAGTGGGCACTACTTAGTGACCACCCTGTTCGTCTCTAAGTGTATTAAATGCTTTTATCAAATATAAATAAATCTGAATAAGCATTTTTATTTCTTAAAATTTCCTCTTAGTTGAAAAGCATTCCTGGTGCTGACTGAAGGAGTTGTTGTAGAACGAACATCCTAATTAGGAGTAGCTAATTGAATGTATTGAGACTGGGTATCGCTTTGAATGTGGCAACTTGCAAGCAACTCGAAACTAACTAGCATTTGATCGCGGTTCGGATTGCTAAAAGTTGCTCTTTCAAATGGTTTTCATTTGTGAAGCTAGGTCATTGTTGTAGTAAGCGCTTTTTTTCACCCTTACTATCTCAACTTAGAGAGTTTGCCTTTTTGTTTGTTTGGACACGGCAGCTGCCAGGTTTGATCGGCTGTTTTGTTCTAGGAACGCCTAGTTGAATGTAGCACCATATCAGAAAGCCCCGCCCGAGCAGGGAATAATCAAAATGATCTTTGCTTTTGAATTAATCATGCAAATGTTGGAGTTACTAGTGATTGCTGTATTCTGATTTTTTCGAAACGGCAGTCATTACAGAATGTAAAGCAATGTTTTGAACA
>JAOBRG010029458.1:0-22861 GCA_027574985.1 Umimayanthus nakama | reverse complement strand
CCACTTCGGTGAATAATTACTAGATATACCTATTCTGATGAACCAATCAGAGCGCGCGAAAAGTGCTATCCACCTGTCTGGTTAATACTAATATAGATAATATATATGATACATAGTATACATGAAAATATTGGAGTAGTTTGTCATTTAATCGTATAGTTGATCATCAGAGTTCCTGTTCGCAAAACTAATCAACCTATTTTTTCTTCTGCTGCAACGAGAAGATTGTTTCAAAAAATGTTCAACCTTTCTCTTTTCTACTGCTGTATTGAGAAGATTGATGTTGAAAATTTTTGCGGCAGCAAAAGAGTTAAGCCTTTCAAAGATAATTTTTACCTAACCTCATTTTAATGACTAATAAAACTTTAAATATTTTTGACATTTACTAAGAAAATCTGATTTGCTATCCTAGGAGTATGGACGTCATGGTGGACCAAGCCGCTTCGTAAACCTGAGTTCGCTGTCAGTTTACAAAAGCCTCAAATAGTGCAAGAACTCGCGGTGAAGTACATAGGAACTCCCATTCACAATTTATTGAAGTAGGTATAATTCCTAGAAACTTTGGAAATTTTTTTTGATACTGAAAGCAACTTTTTGCTGATTAATCAAAGTTATTTTGCCTTGCAGATATTTGACAAACGTACACATAAAGCACTGCGCCCCTAGTGAAGTGTCCAGCGGTCTCGCCTCCCTACCTTTAGGCTATGTTCACCTAAATGGAAAACCCACGGATCAGGCTACGAGTAAAGTTCTTCCTACCGGCGAGCGGCTGCGCGGTCCACACACATACAAGTTCATTTTGTCTTACTTTGCATCAAAAGGGATCACACCCGAGCAAGTGTTTGACATGGGATGGAAGAACTTGAAGGCAATATACCCGAAGGTAACACAAGGGCAAACTCAAAAACAACATTTCTTATTTTCATAGTTTCTTAATTATATGTATATGTTTAGTATTAATTGTAAATCACTAATATTTCGACTCAAGTATGCAATGTGAAATTTTGATTTTCTAGATATGACCGTAGGTTTCTTCCTTTATAAACCATTTTTGCAGCTCTTTTTTCCGCTTACATTATTTTTCCTTCTCTGTTTGCTTTGTCTCTGCTGTTTCCCTCATATAACCGACCATAACACATTCAATCAAAATAGAGTTCTGATTGCCTGGCTGGTATAACCCCTATGGTTATTCCAAGCAACCAGCACCTATCTATTTAAATAATATCAATTTTCTTTCTTAATTTGTTAAAACGAATGCAAAAATTGAGGTGAATAAAACGTTATTGTTGTTGTTATCAACAACAACTATTAGCTAGTTGTTTACATATACAAACACGCAAAAATGCGCAATAAGTTGTTTTCACATGTCTCCAGTTTTTTGCATTCGGCTGAGTTTACCCTATCAAGCCTGAGTGACGATTGGGGAGGGGGTGGAGGGAGGGGGTGGACAGTACCGGCACTGATTTCAACTTTCGAAAATTTCCTTTATTTTTAAGCAATGTCCACGACATTTTTCCAGTTGTACTAAAGTTTATTGGAGGACTAGATTCCGATATTTTTTGTTGTCATGGGTATATCTTGTTGCCATGGTTTTCGACTTTCCGATTTTCGATGGCATGTTTTTTCACATTAATTTTTTTCCCGAAAGTAGCTCAAATTAAACCAATAGTCGTCAAGGTGAAACTCTGAACCGAGGTTTCTTTATCTAGAAACACATGCATCCCGGTCTTTCAAGGTATTATTTAAGCATACTCCAACGAAACCCAAGTACGTGACCCAGAAATGAAAGCCCGATTCAGTCTTCAAAAAACGAAAACCCAATCGCTTGTTAAAGTTTAAACCCTTTGTCGGCGTTAACACACGGTTTTCTATTTGTTAAGCCTAAATTCTTTACAAGTTTACAAGTTGTTTTGACTATAAACAAGCATTTAGGCCAAGTAAAAAAAACTATAGCTTCCAATCCGGAATCACAAAAAAATGACGCGGGAGGTCCTTGTTTATGTTATTATTTTTGATATTTTACAAACTGTAGGTTTTGTGAGCCCTTTGCTTCCAATAAAACAATATAGTACGTTCATATAGCTACTTTCAATATTTAACACCAGTCAATTTTTCGTTTTGATCCTTAGTTACTCAAAAATGTGGAATTTTCACTTACCATTACACGCTATTTTTTTTAAAGTAACCAGTAATTTTCGGCTCAGCCTGGGCTGTTCTTAAATTTTTGGCGATTTCAGCCGCAAATTGTTCTCATTTCCTGGTAATTTCACTCTGAACAACAAAACGACGCTAAGAAATACCGTTTGCTTTCAGTCCGCGGACGTCACGTCATTCCTCCAGTGTTCGATCAATCGATGACCCATGCCAGCTAATTCCAACAGGTCTCTCTATACATGTACATCTCATTCTGTATAAGGACTAAAAATATTCGTAAACTTTTCCGATAGAAATTTCAGCTCGATGATTGTTCTAAGCTTGCTGTTAATTTTTGGGCAAACCTCAGTCTGGGTGTTCTTGTAAAGTTTGTTCTTAGAAAAAAAAAAAGTGTGCGCTGGCGTCCTTTGTTGTTTGGAAACTTCAACTGAATTCAAAATAATATTGCAACGTTCAAAACTTAAGCAGAAAATATTTTTTATATTCATATGTTTCACTTAACTTTTTTCCTTCCGTGGGGGGAGGGGGGGATACTTTCTGGAAATACGCATTTCCGTCTGAAGCAACAATTCTTGTTGCGAACTTTAAGTATCACAAAGGATGGCGTACAAAATGCTTATACTACTCGACTTCTGTTTGACCAACAGGCCCTTAAAATCGCAAGGGAGGTCACCGGGCAGAAGGACGACAAAAAAGCCATACCTCTCTTTGTTCAGAAGATCAACACACCTGAGATGTTCTATGCTACGGATATTCCTCAGGAGGAATCTGACGCTAAAGCGCACAAACTATGTAGCAAAATAGCGGCGGCTCAGCAGCACTGCCCGAAGCGATGGGCTGCAATGCAAAAATGGTTTGAGTATGCAAAAAAGGTACAATATCTAGCTTAACAACAATAACAACAACATTTATTCTTTTCTTACATGGTTTTTTTTTACAGTAATATGGTTTACCCCGCAGTTAGGTAGACCTAGTCGAGGCGGGAAAAATAAAACAAATTTACAATATTTTTAAACCGATATGAACAAGAAAAGAAATTTAAAAAATGGTCACAAAGATTACATCAAAGATATTGTTAGAGTTCATAAATACTTGATTAGTATTGGTGTAGAGCATTTCAGAATTTGCTGAAATACAGGAGGGTTAGCTTTAGATAGCAACGTTTAACATCACATGAATCTCTTAGGATTTTCAGACTTCGTTTACGCTATACTTGATAGCTTTGTACCGTGTCAAAAACGGCAACTGACTGATAGGCCTTCTGTTTACCCTTGGCACAACTAATTAATAACTAGTTAATGAATTCTCCGGCATTCGTCCGCCTACTTGAATTTTTCAGACGCAAATCACGTGCAGTGTCAAATATATTCAAGATGACACCACTTAATTGGCTTTAAAAACAAAGAACATAGTTTAATTAATTAGTCCAAGTTCTAATTTTTCCTCTTTATCATTTCAGACCGAGAGTATGCTAGAAGAAAAGTATAAAAACCTGTTTCACAATGAGGTGGACAACCCTAAGCGGACCAGTCCCGCGTGTGGGATAGAACTGAAACCCAACTTCAATCCTTCAAGTGCTGCAGCGTCGTACCGCGTTAGCGACAAGGCCTGCACTAAGCCCGCCTCATATTATTTGCCCTTCTTTATGGACAGACCAGGTCCAATCTACAAGGAGTGGACAACTAATGCACATGAGGCGAGGCCTGGGCACCACTATGCGGTGCGTAATGTTCCTTTTTCATGGTTCATGAAAGGTAACCGAGCCTGCACATAAAACCGAGGCGGAAGTTGAGCACGCACAGTTAGAGAAGCGGAAATAATACACATGCTAAATAAATAATTTCTTTCTTATGATAATTATTTTGCACTTCTCTAACTGTGCCAGGAAAACCTTTGCCTCGTTTTCATGCAGAAGCTTGGTAACCTTTCAAGAACGGTGAAAAGGATTCGTTTTACAGGAATTGCCTTGTAAAAAATAAAATATTCTGCAATAGTAAACTGTATACTAGTGAGCATGCCAGTTTCTGTAGAATAGTCGATATGCATTTCCATAGCTTAAAATTTTTTAAGACTTTTATGGAAATTAGTGACAGTTTGCTTCATATGTTGCTTTTTTTCCAACCGCAGAACATTTGTTTTAAAGCTGTGAGTGTAGCAGAAAAGAGCTATAATACACCATCACCAAATCCGGAACTTCGCTGAAAATAATGTTTGATTAAAAATGAATACCGTAAAGCTCTATCAAACCCCTCCTCTCCAACAGGCTCCCTTTAGAGCTTAAACTTTCTCATAGGCCTAACTTCCACAAGACCTCTCTTTCAAAATAATAAAGATGGCGAAGTATAAAACACGGCAAAAAAATCGCTCTATTAAGTTCCATCTCTATATCAAGCACACCTCTTCAATAAGCTCCCCTCTAGGGGTTCAAGTCTCTAACAAGCCCAACTTGCTTATAAGCCCAACTTTCCTCCTCACAAGCAGCCCCCTCTCTCCAAACAATAAAGATGCCGAGGTTAAAAATACGGCAAATTATGGCGTTAAAAGGAATGATTTCAGTTTTGGCTGCCTATTAAATATCGCATTCAATTTAAAATACTTTTGATCACTTTCAAAGCCATCCACGGACTTGCACCATCCTATATTGAGGACCTAATTTGTGTTAAGCCGTTGTACACTAGGTATAGCCTCAGATCTACAAAGGGCTTGCTGCTGGAACACCCAAAGTGCAAGACTTATGTTACGTTAGGTGATCGCGCATTTAAAGCGGCAGCCCCAACACTGTGGAACGAACTTCCAATACTTATTAGGAACTCAAAGTCTTTAAATAGTTTTTAAAGTCTTCTTATTTATGTTTATTAATAGAACAGACTATAATTTACTTAGAAACATTAGAATTTGGATCCATGAGAAGTTTTAGTTTTTTTTTTTAATAATTATATTGTGAATAGTTAAATTTTCTTTTTTCCCAAATGTAATGCGGCATTTGATCATTCAGTATGGAAAATCCGCAATATAATTTAATAAATTATTATAATATATTATTATTATAGATCTATTGAGGTTTAGTTGGGCTCGGTAGCTTTTCAGTACGAAATATGTTTGTATTCAAAACCTCTATGCCGTTTGAAACATGATTATCATTTCGTTTAGCACCAAAAGAGCTGCAAAGTGCCAGTTCATATTCATTTAGCCGAGTGACGTTTCTGAAAAAAACTCTAGCTCTATTATTTGGACACCTTTGAGTTGAGTTTAGCCCCTCCTCTCTAAAAAGCCACCCCACCCTGTAGAGTATTTACTGTAAGTAGTATACCAGCACACTTACTTTAATTTGTTTCTGCTGTAGCTTCAAGGTAAAGTAGAGTTTTTCCGGGACAACTGCAAAGACGTCATTAGCTGGATCGAGGTGAAGACAACGGCCACATTTTATGCATTTAAGGAAGGCTGGGCCCTATACGTTGAGACTCCGCTGATCGCAAAGGATACGAACACATACAATGGCCACCCGCTGTTTAAATATGGAATGATAAAAGCCGAGGTAACAGGTTAAATTTTCAGCATAGTGTTGATTTTGCAGCCCCATAGACCACTGGGGGGGGGGGGGGGGAGTAAGGGACAAAAGGAGAGAATAGCTTGAAGAGTTTAGTTTACATTGTGTTGTCATTGTAATGTCATCGTTGTGCTCTGACTCTGTCTATCTGTCTCTGTCTCTTTCTCTTAAAGTGAAACAACGTTTTTAAGCTTTTGTAGACTTGCGATGATTTCCAATTTTGGCAGACAAACTTTACTTAGCCTACATGCAGACCCTAGAGTTTAAATATCACCATGTTTGAGCATAAAGCTAGACTCTATTCGTCGAAAGGCATTTGGTAAAAGTGTGACATTCGAACCGCCCTGAAACGAATTTGAAGATGACGGACTTGGCAATTAGATAATCTCGGGTGGTAGAGGATTGCTTTTAATCAACAAAGCCCTATCACTTTCACGACTTCCTCAGCCGTTACACATTGTTGTTTTTTGTATTGTTAGAAGTTCAGGGTCAGGGTAGCATACTTACAGAACCACTCCGCCATTCTGTCTATGGCAAGTATAACAACAACAACAACAACAACAAATAAAAATATATAAGAAAAAGGAAAAGAATAAGAATAATAAGGATCCTAAGGAAAGCACTCGAAGCCTAGGTTTTGAGGCATATAGCTTGCCCTCGACAGAAACATTCACAGCGTCCATATTGCTGTGAACATTTCTTCTTCTTTTTCTTCTTTTTCTTCTTCTTCATCATTATCGTCATCATCATAAAAATAATAAATTATGAATAATAATAAACACAGTGTTAATATTTATAACAATGATAATGATAATAATTATCATTACAGTATAACAACAAAAAACTAAAATGACTATTACTGAAGTGCTGCGACAAAGACTAAACATAGATAACTGCAAGTTTAAACTACTAGAAATGAAGTTCGTGATAATTTAAAACATTTTAATGAGTACGCTTCAAAGTTTTTAGTACAGATTTTAGGAACAGTTGACTAGTTTCGAATTGAAAGTCTGAGAAAACGGTTAGGCTATAAGGGACGGTACAGTTGATCTCTTGGAGGGTCGGGGGGATTGGAAGAATTCTCAATACTATTAGACCTATTATAGCAGCAAAAAAAATGCTCAGAAGTCATAGTTCCACCCCCCTCCCCCCCTCCCAATGAGATTAACTGGTCAGTCCCTAACAAGGGAATAAGGAAGGGCTGAAATATATCCTGTACAAATAAAAATGGCAAACTGATATCATGTTTAGCAGGGAAATATCTAAATTACTCACTATATTATCGCCTCCCCAAACAGCCGACTACGATTGCTTAGAAGCACATTGTTGGCAAACTGGAAGAGATCTGGCGCTGCAACTGTTTAACGCCACATTTCAAAGTAAAAACCGTTTTAAAAGAACAAACATTTCCAGATTAACAACACCAAAGCAATCATTTACTGCAATACCGCAAACCTAAGAAAAGTTCAAAAACGAAGTTTGGGTGCAGAATACTTCAACACATGAAACACTGTTATTTATCATAATTTTGCAATCCGCAGATCCTGAGAGCTTTACGTTTAATAGTTGATGTTGGTTTGCACTACAAAGGAATGAAGAGAAGCGAAGCAATCGAGCTGTTTAGAGAATACGCCTGGGACGGCAGCGACAAGGTGCTGAAAGAAATGACTCGTTACCAGGGACTCCCCGGTCAAGCCACTTCCTACATGATTGGACAGGTGCAATTCAAGGAAGTGCGAGAGTACGTGCAAGCAACCCTCAAGGGAAAGTTCAATTTGAAGGACTTTCATTACTACTTGTTAAATACAGGGGATATTCCACTTGGCTACATGGAAGAAAGAATGAAGAATTATGCTTCGTGCGTCCTAGATCCCAACCAAAAAGGGTGCAAGTATTTATTAAATCCGCCTAAAAACAGCGATGTGGTACAAGACAGTCGGCAAGGAAGTAAGACCATCCACCACGAAATGCTTGAAGATGACGTATGGGCCACACTCACGGAACCTGTCGAGCCAATACCAGTTTAACTGGTAAATTGCAAGACAGTGCTTCCTAAATGTGAGATAATTTCCCTGACCTTAAAGGATTTTTTTTAAAATCATAATCATAGTCATAATCCTTATTTACCAAAAGTTGCAGTTTACAACTATTTGTTCTGGTTTACGTGAGTTTAAAATACTGAATGATTATTAATATTGAATTGTTAATAAAATTCCATATATTTATCGTGGAAATAATTAAAAAAGTAAAAGAACTCCAAACTCCTCCTTATCTTTTAGACGGATACCTCACCCATTCCTTTATCGTGTGGTGCCATTCAATACGCCCAGCACCCCCCTCCCCGTCCAACACCATAAATGGAGTCCAGGGGCTGAAGGACTTGGATGATGAAAACATCAAATGGCTTCCTTCTAGCTAGTGATTTTAGTTTACATAAGTAGTAACTTGCGGGTCAAACGCACGACGACGATGTTGCAGACACTTTTGATGACACATATTTATATTCCTGTTTTTCATTTATTCATCATTTCTTCAGGCAAATACTCCATTATCCATTATCCTTTTCCATTTTGCTGTTATTTAATTCGCTTCCGCCCCCGTAAAAGGGAGGGGTTTATCAAAAGTGAAACTTCACGTACACACACAAAGATTGGTCGGAGCTCTACTCGACCGTCAGTTTGTTTGTCCTCGGGTGATTTGCAGTTCCGACATCAAAATGTCATTTCAGTTGTTTCAATAAATATACCTTAAAGCCTCGAGTTTAATGAGCTTCTTTTCTTTTTAAGGCTTCTTGTTAACTGTAAGGCTTCCTTCCAAGATTACTTTTGCAAAGTCAGGAGGCGGGCTTGATGCAAGATGAATGCCACAAATGTTGAAACTAAGACAACTAAAATTGAGCAAGACCAATACATTATTGGCGACCACAAACTTTGCTTAAAGGTTGAATGCCAAAAGACTCTACGAACATCATTGTTTACTTTTGGGAAAGAAATCTACATGTACATGCAGGCTTCTTTCGCGATAGACTTCCCTCTTCAGATTTTACCAAATGGGCTGCTATTGAAGTTTTACGGTACTTATCGAATCTTCAAAGAGCTTAAAATATTCTGTTTTTCGAGACTTTAAATTATCGGGGCTTCACTAGAGTCCTGATTGTTTTTTTTTATTGCAACGTGAATTACAAGATTACTAAAAAAATTGGTTTATACTGAACTTACAGCCAACCCCTTTGCTTAAGCCCTTGAAATCTGGAACTGATTAAAACATCCTTAATTGTTTCTTATTTTTATACAAAAAGTAGAATCAAAAATAAGAAAGGATATCAAAGATTTGTGTTTAACGTATTTTTTAGGATTTTGATAATTTACTGGACAATCTTCGAACATTCTAAGTTGCTTGCGGGCAACCTTAAAAACACCGACTTTGTAATGAAAACATTTGGTTAATGACCTGCTACAACTTCCAAGTTATTCCCGAAACATCCGAGCTTTTTTCCTCTACTAACTCATTTCTATAAAAGATAAGTTACAATCCTAGCTCACAATAACCTCACATTTTCCAATGTTTTTCGCATCCTCAGATATCTTAGCAACGTTAAAATTTTTCCAGGTACTAGAATTGTAAACCCACAGAACTGACTATTGTCTCATTCGAGTTTTGCTGATATATGTAGTTCGTTTTTCACAAACTATAATGATTGAAAGGAGGAAGATCGATAACTACTTAAGAAGCTTTTAAAAATCCATTAAGCGAAGGGAAAGGAACAACAATTTGAATTGACTTTCATTATAAAATACTGTTTGATTCCGGAAAGGTTGTAACGGCTGCTGATTTATTCAACCATGTACCTCTTTTCTTTAACAATATCTTTTTAAATGGCATCAAGCTGTGAGAAGTATGTTTTGTTCAACGTAAAATTCCTTCTCTTGCTGGTTAAACAGCAGGTAAATTTTACCTTTTAAGCAAACGCCCAGATTTGGAGGTTTTGTTATGTTATTTCCGATAGATACTGGCGTTATAAGTTAAGATTAAGGCCTTGATTTGCTTGAAAAACATTACGAAGACTGGAGTAACACGGCAGTAGTTTTTCTAGCTTTCCAAATACCCAAATCTATGTCAAAATAATGTCGATGTATAAAGTTGTACTTTTGAGATTTATAAGATGGATGCACACTAAAACATTTTGCTCTTCAAGCAGAAAGGCTCGGTCAATGTCCAATTTACGGCAGTTTTCCATAAACCATTCACGTTAATTAAAATATAAAGCTGTGTTTCCAATCTTAACAACAAACACAAGAACCGAAGTTTAATCGAATAGCGCCTGATTTTATGAAGGAATGCTTTTTACACTGTTAGATGTTTAAATTACATTTGTAACCATGCTAATTTGGTCATCTCCTTTAAAATGGCAGGCATAGGCACTATTCAATTTTCGGTTTTTGTTTGTGCGGCCACGGAGGACTGACCGAGGGCTTGCAAAACATATATGCAAGTGCTGATAAGACTTGAAAATGATAATTTGCACGAAACGAAGTCATGCACTTGAATAATAACAGCAATCCAAGAATGAGACACTTATTCCACCCAAAAACCTGAAACTAAACGAAAGCAATAAGTTGCGAGCTCACTTTTTTATTATCCTTTCCCACAACTTACCAAAGAAATGTAAAAAGAAAAGCTTAATGCTGTATTGTCAGATTTACATTCTGTTTACTGGTTGCCATTTTCCAAAGAGTACAAAAGGATTACTTTTGTGTTGCGTGAGGCAGACATCTGCTGTGAGTTGCCGCTGCTATAAAGTGATTTTAACGCCTCTTTGTTTTCAGTGATAAATATATTTGATTTGATTTACGCCTTGATAATAAAAGGCAGAACCTTCACGCGACCAAAACCATATCAAGGGAAAGCCTAATTGAAGCTGAATTAAAAACAATGATACATTCTCCTGTTTTGAGTGTCAGCAACGCCAATATTTTCATTTGCTATACACTCATTTGCATCAGCAATGTTCAGAACCAATATTCGTTTTGAACTGATTAAACTAAAATATTACTGACACAGCTGTGAAAACCAATATTTTCGGAGCAGTGTCTTTTAGTTCCCGACTTAACGCGTATTTTCCTTTTTCATTCTGTAAACAAGTGATATGGTAAAATAATATTATACTTTTTAAATGGCATTGTTCACAATAGAAGCGATTCAAACTTTAATTCCTATGGCGTTAATGTTAATGAAGCCATTTGCACCCACTGTGCTAAGATCCTCTTAAATAATGGTTAATTCATCGAATTTCTCCTTCTGCTGAGAGGCGGATCTCAAACTACTTGTTACTCTTTAGTACAACTCGCACAGGTCGCTACTTCACTTAGAGAGCTAAATATCTCGTATGAGACTCAAACCAACAATTTGATTGGTTGGTTCATTTTGTACTAAAGATATATTGTTCTGTATCACTAGCCAACGTTCAGTTGTGGCCGCTCCTCTGACAAAGAAGAAGGACAAAGCAGGGCTGCGATATTCAAAAAAATTGCGTAAAAAGGTGTGTGTTATGTTTCAAGACATTTTCAAAGTTTGAAAAATGTATTATTTCATTTTATATTGTTTAAAAGTTTAATCAGTCAGTTTGCACTAAGTATTTGAGAAAGTTTGCATCGGGAACGGTCAAAACTTGCTCATTTCTTTTTTGTTACAGCAGACTGCAATGCTATGATCAATTTGCTGAATGTTTATTCTAAATTGACGATCCTTTTGAAACGGTGCTAAAACAATCAAAACGTTAACACTTCCTTGCACAGTGTTCACTTCCCTATGCTGAGCGGAACTTCCATGTTCACTTGAGAAACAACAACACAAAAGCGCGGCATCTCTTGCCTCGACAAAAAAACAATAGTTTTTTTGCTGTGTACTATTCTGTGAGAAAAGGTATAGCAGAAAACTTTTAGTTTGCTCTTCAAAGCAAGTTTAGGAGCATAGATCATGAAATCCTCAGAATCTATATTTTCTTAATTAGTTCGTGTTTTATACCTTTCTGTTTTCGCGATTCTCGAGAAACACCTTGGGGTTTTATATTTTTGCGGTACTTCCTGCAAAACAACACTTCGGTGTTAAAACTAAAGTGAATTAAGCACAGTGTGAAGTTAATAATAATGTAATCTTGATGGATATCAGTTGAGAGCATCAGCTAAAATAGTAAGAGCTTCTCGCTGCGAGATGTGTTATCAATAAGCGCCAATTAATCACAAGCCATACTCAAAACTAAAATGCTTATCGACTTCGCTTGCGTCAGCAAGATCGTCATATATCGATTGGAATTAACATAGTTTTGAAATGAAACTCAATTTTAAAAAAGCCATGATACCCTTGATGTCTATTTAAGTATGCTTTAATTAGTAAGTCTTCTTCGATGAGAGTTGTGAAGGTTCAGTCATTGATAAAATACAAATGTCGAATAATTTTAAAACTTGATAGCATTTATCCTATGCAAACACTGAAAAAAAGACGTTTTTTAAACTACAGATGTAAAATGATTTTGAAAATGAAACTAAAAGAATATAAACTTGAAAGCAATTGCTCGAAGGAAAATAAAAAGACTTTAATATTTCAAAGTGGAAAGTTCTGGTAAGTTATTTGATACAAAAAATCAATAATATCTGACAGGATTGACTTTTAATTGTATCAAACTACTTCATTGCCGGAAAAAAGTTGTACAATTATAAAGATTTGTTATGAGCTAAAGCTAGTTTTTAATTGACCAACGATTTTATCTGGCTATTTTGGTTCATATTATGGAGTGTATGTGCTTGTAGTGCAGGATATTAGGCAATTCAGATACAATAAACCTATTACTGAGTAATCAGAGTTGCTGAGCTAGACGGCAGATTTGCAGCAGTATTAAAAAAGAATGAACAGATTAGGACTAAAAAGAACATAAAGTGAAAACCTCATACATACGAAGGTTAACCCAAGTCTTCTCTTACAAACGATTTAGAAAGTCTGACTTAATGCGGAGGCGGCTGAACCAAAGTAAGTTACGTTAAAAAGTAGACCTCCCATCCCACCTCCCCCCCCCCGTCTTTACTGAACTAAAAATAAATTATCATTGTTATATTGTGCTGAAAGTTGGCAGGTGAATGATTCTTCAAACACGCATTAGTTTAAACAAATTAAAGACTTGCATGTACTCTTGACGTCGCAATAACACCACGATGAAATTTTTCGCGCAAAATGCTACTTTTTTGTCTAGTTTTTCCTGGCTTTTACTTTCTTTTAAATTTTATGGTTTAACGTCACCTGAGAGCAAAACGAGTGCTGCACTGTACGGACAAAATATGGCACGCTAAGCAACACTGTCTGATAAGAGCTAAAATTTAAATTGTAGTAAATTTACTTTACTACGTAAGCTTGGATACAAAAGAGGTTGAACAAGTCACGGAAGTTTGCTTTTTCGTTTTGTTACTTCCCCAGTTTAAGCCTATTTTCGTCTCTAACGCAAGCAAGGATTGTGTCTGTAACAAACGTTTTAGTCACGCAGTCGGAGCGCAAGGGAGGAGAGAAGAGAGTTTTCTCTGGACGATCGTTTCGCTTCTGATGTTGGGATTCTTTAAAACAATCGCAAAAGTGCTTCCATATGATCGTCCAGATCGCTTAACTCTATCCCACCCTGGGCGTTTTTATCTTGCAGAACTAGGAGGGTGGGGGGGGGGGGCATTTGCCCCCCTCCGTATTTCCCTTATACTTCAACCAAACTAACCAAACTTGGCACAATTGTTGACTGTGACAAGCTCTATTTTATTTTGGTAGTTAAAAATCCTTACTTGTTATGACGTCATAATGACGTCGTTTTTTCTATTTTAACCTAGCAAATTTTATTTTCAAAAAAGGTTCATAAAACGACTTTGATATTATAAATTACCATTACAAACTTTCAATAGGATATATATGTGTACTTGAAGTTGCAAGTAACGTAATGATGACGTCACATTTTTCTTTTTTACTGGCGAACCTTCAGCAAAACTTGAACTGCTCACGGTGTTTCAAAGAGAATTTTCATCTAAGCTGTTTATTTGTACAAAAATAATGAAACTAAGTGAAAATCGGATCGTAGGTAGTACTAATTGACTAAAGTAAGGCATGTAAGCAATTTACTAAAAAAATATTTTTGCAAACTAATTAAGGTTGCTATGGTTACTAAATACAAAAAGGGCTTTCTTCTTTTTAGTTTCCTTTACCATTCAAAATACAACACATGCTTTCTTCTCTACACTATAACTTGTTTCCTAAAAATTCTTGTGACACAATATTCCAAGACAAAACGAAAATTGGTGCCATGGCAACAGGAACGCCTATAACACCCTTAAAATTGATCAAATGCAACAAAAAATGCAAACTGTATCGTAGAATGTTTGAAAATACCAAATTGGAAAAAAACAGCAATGGCAGCCATATTTGCCAAATTTCCCAGAAGGCATTTCTCACCCAATAATATATAACTTTTCATTTTGAAACAATCTGCAAAACTAACCTTTATACGTCAGAAGATCTCATTTCGGTTTCATAAAACTAGTTTTACAGGCACAAAACTAAGGAAAACTCAATAAAAGTTTTTTAACAAGTAGAATCTGAGTTCGCTGTTACCTTGGCAACGAGTGAAAGCCTAACAACTCAAATTGGGTGCTAAAAGATTCCCAAAAAGAAAGGATCAAGCTTTACCCTTCTAACTTTTTGCGCTTGTAAACACGTAAAAAACCAGATAAACTCGATGTTGTGGATTTTTTTCCGTGCTTTTCAAACCTTAAACTTACAGGGTGCGGCGTTTAATCGAGGGCGGCGTTTATTAATCTTTTTGCTCTCACAATCGGATTTTCTTCAAGGGCGGCGTTTATTCGAGGAAATACTGTATTTTTAAATATCTTAAAAGAGGTTATTTAGTGGAACCCACTTGAGACGCAAATGTGCTCAATTTGTTACGAGCGAGAGTGCTTTAAAAGGTGTGTGCGTTTAACAGATTAATACAAATAAAACTTTTGTCGGCAAAACGAAATAAGTTTGGTATTTTGAGCAACTACACGTAAATTGCTAGCCATGATATATTAATCACTAAAGGGCATTGCTTATAAGTTTGTTTGTTAGCTTTATCAAACACACGGCAACGTCGTTGTCATTAAAACATGAATGAATTTTAAATGAAAATGAATTTACAAGTGCAAAAAACAACTTCGCCTAAAAACAAAATGCCAGCCCTTTTCGAAACATTTTACAAACCAAATCAGTAAACCAAATAACTAGTGCAAAAACGCATTTTTTTCAAACGAAAAAATTCTGAAAAGAAAGAAAATATAATGTAGAATTTAGTCTGTTAGCAGCAGACGACCAATGTTCAAGTAACATAAAAAATACGTATAAGATTAACTGTATTTCAAGGTTAAAATACTAGAGCCAAATCTTAAGCTTATTCTATTGTTAACTCCGAATCTGTTTTCTAAACGCTTGTTATGTTTACAACAAAAAAGGGCGAGATCAGCGACTGCTGCCGTTCCATCGCTAATCTGATAAGCAATACTAAAGCCGGGCATTTTTTAGAATAGCCAAATCTGCCCGTTTTCTTTTAATTTGCTCTTACGACGACTTTGCTAAGATAAGCGACTCTGTCCAAAACTCCCGGATGCATACATTCACTCTGCGTGATTACTCACCCATAAAAAGAAGAAAACGCAAACAAGAGTAACAAAAACACGATTTATCAGAGTTAAAAGAGTTTCTCACACCCAAACATTTTCGGAGCACTTTGCTTTCTAGTCTTATTTTCTATTGAATTTAAGATTTGAATGTTTACTTTACTCAGAACTTTTCGGCGTGTCTTGTAAAGTTTTTCTGCAAAAGAAAATTTGAAATGAGCTTTTTTAAGATGGAGAGATTTGAATTGTAGCCCACACGCCTTTGTTTACTGAAACGGCAACTGGCTTCCGAGCGTGGTACTTGTCTGTTGTAACTAGTTAAGGGTTTACCAGTTTCTGAGCTGAATACGTGTTACAAGTAGTAAACAACAGAGAAATTCTTAAAACTTGAGAACCCTTACAGCACTGGAAATTAGAGGTTTTATGCTCTCTGACATTCACAATTAAACACAAGGTACGTGCTGAAATTTGCAGCTTTGTCTTGCAAATGTATATAACAGATACGTGCACCAACTTTATTCATAAATTTTATTCTTCTTATAAAAATACATATTCATGTTCTTGTGCACAATGAAAAAGCGAGGATTAAAGCTTAATGCACTCCGGCTTGAAAGATATTTAAAAACATTTCTAAAGGGGATTTGCTAGTGACATTAGCACGTTATCTCTTGTTTATGAGTCAATCTGAAAGCAGATATTTAAACTTTGCACACTTTGTGTCGATAACAGTGTCACGTTCGTTAAGAACTTATCTTAATAAACCAGTCAACTGAAGCCATAAACTTAACTATATAGAAATAGTGATAGTACTTGAACTGATGGAAATCTTTGTTGTTTTCATTTTGCTGTTATTCCGTTGATAAAATATACGACAAAGCAAAACAATAATATATCTGTTGGTGTCTGAAACAAAATGCAAATCCTAAACGATTAGGTATTGTAAGGATTTTTGCAAAACTATTTCTGCACGTGATGATTTCTGGTGACGTTAGTGCATGTATTTCTATACTTCCAACATATTTTAAATTTTTGAACAGTCGTTTATGACTACAAATAAGTGTTTTAAATGTGAAGCAGTTGTCTTTGCTGAATGACATATCTTAAAATTATGACTGGATGTCGACCAAAGGAAAATGAAAAAGGGGAAAATTACAATCAATTGAAAGCAATTATTATTTTGTTGAAGCAGAAAAAGCTTTCAACGTATCTGAAAATTGTTTTGTACATTTTGCTGTTAATTTTATTTACTTTGTTAAAAGATATTTACATGTTTATTATACGGTAAAACATAATAGATATGTTTGCTAATGTTAATGCGGTGGTATAGCTCTTACCTTTAGAAGCAATTTGCAAATCCTTTAAAAAAAACAGGATAAAGAAAAATTACAGGATAATCTGAATACATTGCGATATTTCATAACTGTTTAAAAGATATGTCATATAATGACTTAGTACTTTGGATGTTTGCAACAACATCAAAATTAAATCCTTATCATGAAGGCTGGCACAATAGTTTTGCTTTCAAATGCAGTTATTGTGGCACGTGCAAACCTCTGAGATTTTCTTTCAAAGCGAACTTACAAGTCACTATACTTAGACCTCAATGCACAGACCCACCCAAACCTACGAACAAGTTAACAATAATTTCCGGCCAAACTCTTTCTTTGATCCAAAGAAAACAATACTTTAACAAAAACAGTTGATTTACTCTTACAAAACAAACAAACTAGGAACCATTTTGAGGCTGAACTTGCCAAAATATTACCAACATCGAGCTTCGGCTATTCTTTAGAAACAAGCGAAGTTTGAACTAAAAGTAAACGTTTTACAAACTTTGATCTTCCCGGCTTTCGTGATAGTGTTTGCGTTTCTCTCCACTTAGGTTTATACGTTATGTATATCAGTTTTAAAGTTCTAGCCTCTAGAAATTCTTGAGATAATAGTGATTACAAAACAAGACAAATTAATCAACTGAAGCAGCTTCATTATCTTGTTTTGAAAAAAAGCGTCTTTTCGAAGCGACGCTAACCTCGGGCACTTTGAGTTTGACACAATTATTTCTGTCCCCAGCCGACCTTTTATAAATTCGTTGGAAGATCACGTCTGTGACAAACACAAGCACTGAACCAGACCTCATCGTACAAACTATCAAGTTCAAGGTAAGATTGTCCCTGGTAGTTGATTTGGTGTGTCAATTAGATCAGAAAATATGGACTATTGGTAATTAGAAACGAACTGCCATCTTCTCTGCTATTAGCTTTTGTAAGTCCATATTTTAAAATCAATCTTGCCGCTAACATCTCACATTAAATAACTCTGTGTGAATATTTTTTGTTACCTTTTACAGTGGTTCAAAGAGCCATTGGAAGTTTATTTATATAACTCTTAGTATCCTAAATTACAACCCTTGGTATTCTAGATTATAACTTATCATTGTTATGATACAAATGAGTTCCATTGTCCTCCCATGACCGGTGTTTACTATCTGTTTGTGTGCATGCTATTTACGAAAAGTTCTTAAAGCTCAACTGCAGACTCTGCATGTAATCATGGGTTGGTTTCCAGTTGAGCTTACCCTGAGTAAAAAACAACTGTTTGGTTGTGTTTTGATGCTTCTTTGACGACTGTTCTAAGCTCGAAACATTTAGTTCTATAAGTTGTTCCAAGGTCTTAACCAGTAAAAGGATAATTTTTTTTCTTTTTCCTTACACGATTTTGTTTTATAAGAACCAGTAACTTTCGGCTCAGGCTGGGCTGTTCTTAAATTTTTGGCGATTTCAGCTTCAAATTGTTCTCAAGTTGTTCTTATTTTCTGATGCTTTCAAACTGTCGATTATTTGCCCGGAACAGTAAAAAGGCACTAAGAAACACTTGTTTTCAGCAAGTGGTACATGTATGCGAAAGAACTTGAAACAGTCAATACGGCGTCCGTGAACGTCGCCAGCTCGCCTGTCACTCTTCCAGCGCTCGAAAACATGTATACATGCACATCTCAATCAGTGTACAAGGATTAAATGATTCTCTTAAATTTGTCTGATCAAAATTTCAGCCTGGTGATTGTTCTTAGCTTGTTCTTCATTTTTAGGCAAATCTCAGCCTGGTTGTTCTTATAAAGTTTGTTCTAATAAAAAAGCGTGTATTAGTTCAGAAGAAAGTTGCAAAGCGCAGACTAAAGAGATTTAGAACATAGCTGGCATTTTTTCGCGCGCTTTTGTATGGCGCGAGCGTGCATCTAAATCTCGATAGCCCGTGCGTCTATCACATCGCGTGATTGAATTCAACCAATCAAAACGCTCGCAATAGTTTAGGAGAATTCTGTATTTTATCAGTTTTCGTTTAAAGTGGCAATGTTCTAAAATAAATGGTCCATACTTGGGCTGTGCCTCTATCGTGTTATGGATGCACTTGGGGAAGTTGGGGGAGCACTCGAGAAGCTAGAGAAGCACTGGGCTTCGCCTCGTGCCACTCAAACGCTTGGCTCTCGTGCTCTCCCAACTTCCCCGCGTGCATCCATAACACGATAGACGCACGCCAAGCATGGACCATTTCTTAAGTAAAGCTGGAGTGGAGCTAAAAGAAAGGTACACCATGGCAGCATTTTTATGCGACATTTAATTAATATTTCAAATCTGTTGTTAAACCAAGTATATAAACAAAATTCAACAACCAATTCGCCTTGAGCGCTTAATAGTTGAGAACTGTCTACGTCTGTTTATTCATTCAAACCAAAATCATAACTGACACCACGTCAGATCCTAGGTGAGTCCTGCTAGAAAGGCTGTGATTGACTTCACTCACACTTCAAAGAACTGCATACTCTTCAGCGGTACAAGCCTTAATGATAAAGTAAATAGCGATAAATACCACTTACAAACCCACTCCTGGCTATAAGACATCCTGACCAGTAACAAGCCAAAGACTTTACTTACAAAATATACATACTCTGTTACAAGCCCCACCTCCGTCTTCTCTTACCTATGCCACCAGAGAAGAAATATTTTTTAGCAAAGGTTTTCTTTTGTTTTAACGATAATGGTGCCTTGAGATAAGATACCGATTCATTTAGTTTAAGAACAGCCCACGGTTGCGATGCTAAGATTTAGTTTAATTTAGGAAGAAAGACTAAAATGTCAAAATACAATGGTCGATAACTTCTGCAAAACGAAGAAACTGCTAGCTTAAGTTTAAACTTTTCTGGTGCAATTCTTTCTTCTCCCTCAATTAACTTCCCCCAAACCCTTAAGTAATACTAAACAGCTGTCTAGGTTCGTAAACAAGATTTTACGGGTTTTGATTTATTTGAACTGGATTATTCCTTTTAGGGCGAACAATCTGTAGTCAAACATGATGAATTCCACCGACATGCCGTTTAGCACCTCGCTTCCAGTCTTGAGTAGCAACATGACCACTTTGGGGATCAATGCAGCATTCGAAACCTATATGAAAATGAAGCCCATATGCGAAGGAATCTCATTTGTGCTGCTTACAATAGCTGTCCTTGGTAACTCGTTCACCATGGGCACAATACTGCTGGACAAGCAAAGCCGAAGGTTCTGCAGTGCCTACCTCTTCAACATTTGCTTGGCGGATGTTCTATTCTCCATAGCTAACATTGCAGGCGAAGCTATACACGCGTCATGGGATGATCGAAGGCGTTGGGAAAACCCGTGTGTCGAGAACGGGTTGCTCTACATGAAGTTCGTCACATACACGGTGTCTATGTTTTCTCTCATAGCTCTGAGTGTAGAGAGATTTGCTGCTGTCAGCTCACCCGTGGCTTGGATGAGACGAAAGTCAGGAATTCGAAAAATAAAAGAGCTTACCCTGGCCTTCATCTGGTTTGTTGGTATAGTTTTCCCACTTCCGCTTGCGATGTGCCCGAATTTCCAACCTAAACTGCAAATACCTCTAAACATCTCCCTTTTCGTCCTCCTGCATGTGATCCCGCTGTGCACAATAGTCGTGGTTACCCTCAAGATTTGCCAAGTCCTTCACAACAAGGTTAACGAGAATGCAGCTGACCAACGGCGGGCTCAAAGAGACAGACTGGTAGCTCTCTTGATTGTAATGGTAATAACATTCCTCGTCTTCTTTGCTCCGTTCCACGTGATGTATGTCTACATGGGGCTCGCCAAACCTCAGATAACTGTTCAGCACCTGATTGGTTCAAGAATAGCGACGCTTGCCACCTATGTTTACCCAGCCCTCACACCCATATTCTACTTTGCCTTCTGCAAGAACTTTCGCTCAGGGTTTTCAAAGGTATTTTGGAAATGTCCATCGACTCAGTAATGTGTTGACTGTGTTAAAAAAGCTTGCATCTTCAGGTGGTCTTCCATTTGCAACATTTGGCGATGCTCGCCGCAAAATCTGGAATCAACCTCTTAAGGTTCAAATCAAAAGTTGAACCAAGATACTTCTTTTTCATAAAGGTACCAATCAACAAGTAGCTACTCAAAACTTTGAAAAATACTAAAGTGTAAACGGCAACTCTATTTATAACTAATTTTAACCAATTTATTAAAATGTTAAAGTGAGCTGACATATACTAGTATCGTCGCCCTACCTATTGTACGGGGGGCAAGGGGTCAGCGTTTGCTTACTGTAGGAGTCTATCTCCTGGTTATTGCATTTTTAGCATTTTCTTAAATTAAAATCTATGGTCTCTGTCTTTTGTGTTGAAATAACATTTATTATTTCAACTGTCCGGTAATTTTTATGCATAGTGCTGGATATTTCTACCAAACGTTAGGTAATGCCGTCGTAGCCATCTGGCTGAGCCATACACATTTTGCAATCTATCTAAGTTTGCTTAGAACAAGACCCTAAAACACTTGCGCATTGCTAACATAAGAAACCACAGTAATACCAACACCTAACGTTCAAAAACTTAAAATCGCTTCTTGTTATCATTGCCACATTGTTACTAAACTCTTTGTCAGTGTTGTTACTGTAATTTGAACTTATTTAGATCTTCTTTTTACAACTGTTGCAAAAAATGTTGATATGATCCCAAATTGTTAGCAACGCCGTTGCACATGCTGTCATTACTTTTGTTCTGATGAACATTATTGCAAGTTGTAATCCGTTATCACTGTTGGAATAGTCGTCTTTTTATAGGAGTAATTGACTTCCCTGTTTTTCAAAAGCAGTGTATGTCACTCTCTACATTGTTATCGTTGTTTGTTTTGTCATTGGTCGTCCTTGTGTTGTTATTTGTAATCCTTGATTAGTTTTGTTTATTTATTTGTTTATTTATCTATTAATCTATTTAGTTATTTAGTCGTAATCTTTAATATGTTTTATTTATCTATTTAAATAATTATTTATTTATTTACTTGTTTATTTATTTATTTATTTATTTATTACCCTATTTTGTTAGGGTGTCCCCCTCACATAGTGATTTTCCGAGGCGGGCCTGACTTTAAAATATGTTACAACTGTTTAAAATCCAAATAATCGTATGCATTAACATTTATTATTACAATACCTAACCGTTTTTAATCTAATTGTAAAATATGGAAGAAAAGGAAGTCTGAAGGCATAAAATCAAAAACATTTAAAAGCATTTACAAGGTATCAAAATGAGAGCAACTCTCTGTTCTTATGAGATGCATCTTTTAAGAAAATTTCATAAAACTGGAAAACCAAAAATACAATAAATTGAAAACTGCCCGGTTTTCATAGTTGTGTATTAGGAATACGTTTCCTTAATGTGTAGTGAAGATTGAATAAATCTACAGTTGATATTATGTAAATATAACTAAATAGATAATATATTAAGTTTGCTCATCTTTATTTGCAGTAAATTATCATTAGGGTTGTTTCTAAAATGACAGTTTTAAAAAAAATTCTTCCAACTTACAATTTAATCTCGATCAAAAGTAGGTTAAAGTTTAGTTGCTAAATTAATTGGTAATACATGTACTGGCAAAGCCAAATTAACGGATATATATGGTTTCTCGTTCTGGGTAAAAAGCTGTAAAGAGAAGACAAAGGATTTTAATTAGCATGCATAAAAAGAACAAAAAATTTAAAACACTCGATTATACTAAATATCCTCGGATGCTTATTGATAGAACCCCTATCTTGAGGGAAAAAAAGTAACAAAACAATTTTATGTCTTAAAAGACAGACTATCATCTTGCATTGCCATAGGCGTAGCCAGTCATCTTAATATTACAGAGTATTGCAGAAAACATGCATTCATGTTAAATAGTTAACAACTATCCACCGAAGCGGAGGTGACTAATGAATATTTTTCACTTGGCACCGACACTAAGGGGATAATTATTTAATATTAACCGAACAGATGGATTTTGTGTTTGCAGGAGTAGCTTCTTCGTTTATTTGACGAATTTCCTCTTCCGTGACAGTTGTAAAACGAGCCACCATTTAAAAATTTTCGGCTGGAGGTGAATATCCTAGGTTAGCATATACCAAACCAGTGAATAGTGTTTTTCGCGCGCTCTGATTGGCCGTGTGC
>JAOBRG010029347.1:0-22871 GCA_027574985.1 Umimayanthus nakama | reverse complement strand
TGCGGTCTGGGTATGCAACAATGCGCAATGCATAACGCAACAACTCAAAAGACAACCTTTTTTGAATTAGCTGTATACTTCCGGTTGTATCAGTTCTGAGAATGGATAATAACTAACGCTGAAATCCTTACTGAAATACTTTAATAAGAACACTCAACCTCAACCCAAAATTAGAAGTGCTTAGAAAAGGGAGCGTTGTTTCAGTCACGAGGCATTTAATAACAGGCGCGTTCAACCGAATCTTATGAGCTTTCACCCTCGGGCGACCAAGCAGCAAATTAAACGGGGGGGGGGATTATTATTTCTTTTTTCAGAAATCTGTCCAAAAATATCTAGACGATTGAAACGAAGGAAAATGGAAAATACTTTTATCGTTATCTGAAACCGCATGGTGGAAAGTTAATTTTTTCCTTTAACATACATAGAAGTGACGTCAAGTAACTCAACGTAGGCAATAGCTTTTTAAACGAAATCTTGGAATTATGGTCAGATGTCAATTTTGTTCAAACTCATCACTAGATAAAACGACAGCCAAGACGCAAATAATTATAGTATGGCGCAATTTTATAACACGTGCTGAGAACAAACCGATATACTACAGAATGTGGATCGAAAACGTAATCTTGAGAATCGATGACCTTCAAAACCATCAAGGAGAACTCCTAAATTTTAGTACTTTTACAGAAGTATATAAACAGACAAACACACTTTTCTTTGATTTTTTTCCGAATACGCTCTCCTGGGAAGACCTTTTAAGTTCTTGTTCGCATCAACCTCGAGATCCTATGGAAAGACAAACCGTAACCCTAAAAGAAGCGACGGTTTTGTGCAAGTCAATTCCAGCCGCAAGTATCCCCACCCGGGCAAACACCCGGGCATATCCCGGGCAACTGGAAAAATTGTTCAAATGCCCGCCCTGCGGGCAAATTTTGTTGGTACATGCCATTCCCCCCGCCCTATTATGATGGTCAAATGCCCGCCCCCAAGTCCATCCAAACAATATAACAAAATATTAGTTATTAATTAACATAACTGCTTCAGCACAATAGAACTGCGTTAAACAGTTGATGAAATAAGCCACTCCGGCTGAAATATGAAATGACAAAACAGATGGTTTAAATTATGTTATAGATTTTTTATGGTCCATGTGACAGAGCCTGACAGTTTAAAACCCTTGCCTCTGAGCACCGTCGGAAATGACGAGAGGATGTCACGAAACAATCTTTTTGTTGTTTGCAAATGCCCGAAGGACCGATACACTGTTAACTGCCAAATGCTCGGTCCCCAGAACTCATCGTGCATCAAATGCCCGGGGTTTGCCCGGTTGGGGGATGCTCGCGGCTGGAATTGACTCGTACATTAGAACTAAAATAATTGGCGATTCTACTCACTTTTACTTTCAAAAGTTGCAACAGCCCCTAACAAAGTCAGCAAATGTGGCTTAGAGACGTGAACTATACTGAATAAAATGAAGGCATTGACTGAGAAACAGCGTATACTATAGCCCTTGGGTGTATAAAGTCTACCTTTCTCAGAACTTTCACTTTAAATATCTCCAAAGATGCATTCCGACAAATACCTTCTTTTTAAGTGTAAAACCTCTAATAAAGATAAGTGTACCTTTGGTGAAAAAGAACAGGAAACGTTGCTACAATTTTTTAATTAAAGTTCCAAATGGGTACAAAACACCAAACCTTTGAAAACATCAGTCTGTGCAGTGCAACATGCTAAGGCCTAAGAACGCCAAAGAAAATAATTTTAGACTAAATAATGTTAAACGCAAGACAATAAATTTTTACTTGCAAACGTCACCAAACAGACCCAAATCCTATCTGCTACAAACAAAATCTACCTTCGTGTAACTACTTTTAGCTTATGCCTTCTAGGGTTAAAGATGAACAGAAAATGAAAAAAATTGTAACATAGTTACGTATTTGTTAACAAAAAAATTTAAAAAAAGCTTAACTGATAGACAAAACGTATAGTATGCGTATGCTACGCTATGAAGGTTATGTTTTACATCGAAATGTGCTTTTTGCAATTTTCCTGAATTTTCTGTTATGAAACCAGTAAAGAAAAGAGTTAATAAAACCTCCACAAGCAAGCAAGTTTTCAAGTATCTTCCAAAGCAGTTCATTTGGTTCTTCCTCTTTTCCTAGGAAGGAACAAACTGCCATTGTCCCAGAATATGGAAGAGAGGTGAAGGTGAAGGCGACAATAACCATTCCAAGGAGCTTAGTGATGCGTTCTCGTGACTTGATTAGTGACTGATGTGTGTTAGAAGCCTTATTCTTCTTCTGTGACCATAGAAGACAAACAGTTCTAATGTAGAAATAACACAGCATCGACATTGGTAGAAAACACAACAGCGTCAACACGAAGCCCGTGTAAAAGTTTTTCCATCCAGTTATCTTTGATCCATCGATATAGTTTTATTAGTGGGACTGAAAACATGGTACAACCAACTGTTGGCGAAGCTCCCAACGACAGCGAAAAACCATGTCAAATATAAAACGAGCTTTAATCTTAGAGTTTTTCGTTCAGTTCGAACCTGAATTGATTTCGTAATTCCTCGATACCGTTCCCAGGAAATTAGCACGATAGTATACAACGACGATAAATATCCCAATGATTGGATCGTTACATTGATGAACTCACTCAGTTTCTGATATTCTTTGGGAAGTAGTAAAAGAACGGCATCAGATAACCAGCCTACCCCCACAACAAGATCAGAGACAGACAAGTTCAGGAGAAGAAAGTTACTGTATAAGTGAAATAACATTGTTTTGGTTATTACCACAATCACTAAAATGTTTCCAAACAGAATTAGAGAAAAGAAAGCGAGGAGCAAGATTCAACATCACCTCACTTAAATTGGTGGTTTGGTCAGTTTTGGTAATCGAAGAATTCATATCTTGAGTTTAGCTTGGATATTCCCCAAACCGAAGAATGTACGCGATGCAAGGCGATGTGGTGTGAGCAAGAGGCCGTGTAGCTTTCCGTTTGAAGTGAGTTCATTACATGATATAAATTGATTGCATGGTTGTTGATACTGGAATGCTGTTGGCTTGAAAAGACCACACTTTCTCTTAAAATAATTTATATTAAAATTGAAAATTGAACAAAACAAACGTGAACGATTATTACTCTAACATAAAATTCAGGTGTTGCTTCCTATCACAAAATACTGAAACAAAAGTAGAGACGCCAAATTACTAAGTTTTTGTTATGTTTTTTCTTTACCCCTGTTGTTATATTACATACAACAAGGAAAACAGGGCTGATTGCCTTATGTTTTCTTTAGTAAACTCACCGTTGTGCTTTATCCTCCCTCATATTTAAAAAAAAATTTAGAATTCATAAAAAATTTGTTTCAACTAAGCACTATAGTTTCTGAAAACTGTTTCTTGTGTACGTTTTGAAATTTTTGTATGAAAGACATTTATCTCCATTATTGTTCAATCTCTGTAAATAAAGTTAAATTATACGTCAGGACCAATTTTTTTGAATATATCCTTTTTGAGTGATATTAAGAAGAGCCACAGAATGAACAAAAATATATAGAGCTGCTGAATATTCTGATTTAGATGCACTGTGAATGCAAACTTTATTGCGAAGTTTTTATCTATTTATTTTTGATAGATTATTTTCTGCAAATTATTTCTTGGTTTACTTATACATATATGCGCCGAATTTTGTAATCAACTGTTTGAAAAGATTGTTATAGCTTACAAGACTGTATAAAATACCAGAATGATTTTACTCAACATAATATCGTATTCAAAATGCCAAATAAAAGTGGCATATTTTGTTGTTATTTAGATGATTGTTTGCAGCCAATGTGATCGTAATATGAGTGTAGAGATGCCGTGAACAACATTACCTTCAATCACGAACGAACGCAATCTTTTTGCCTTTTCAACACTATACCGTTCAAAACCTATAAGGAATACTTCAACTGATAACTGACCTTCATAGCATTATGAAATGCGAAATGTCATACACGCAAGAAGACTCGGATCTTTTCCTTAATACTGTAGCAAGTCAGTTGCAGAATTTTGGTCTAAATGAAGAGGAGACGCGGTTAATGGAAGAGGGAAGGCGAGTATACTTAAATGAGACGCATGAGAAAGAGCTGCGGTCAGAGGTGGTCGGTGAAGGAGAAGATGAGGGCGTAGGTGAACTGTGGAAGAGCACGTCGGAGAAAATGGACGATGAAGCGATTAAACGGCAACTGCGGTAGATCGTGGATAAGTCAAGAAAGAGAGCTAAAGTAGATACCTGTTCGGTAATAAAGCAAGTACCAGAGTTGACGCGATCCACATGAGACATCGGACATAGGGGAAGTGATATAAAAATGGTCGCCGATTCAGACATAGGAGCTGACAAGTGGCGTAGAACGGGTGTTTATATCTTCTGTGGGACACCAAAAAGGAAAAGAAAGTGACATTCAAGACCTTGGCAAGGAAACAAAGTAACGACTACCGCGAGCAAATTAGCTACGGAATTGTAGTACAGTGTTGTGTTCCTAGGAATAAAAGGCACTCGTCCAGCAAAAGATACTGAGCGGTTGCAAACGTAGATTCAATCCAGAGATACAAAATGGAGTCGTTGTCTTTACAACAGTCTCGGAAAACTTCAAAAAGATGACAAACACCTTCTGCTCTTGAACCGGGATGACCAGGCAGGATTTCGATTGGCCTCCACTTACGCACACAAGAGTATGCCTTTACTGGACGTAGATTTTCCGCTGGTAACAGCGCACACCAGCTTTCTCAACACGCACCAGGCGCAGCTGCAAACAACAAGCTATAACTTTCGTCAACTTCAACAACAAACAAGGTCTGTGTCGGTGTTGTAAAAGCATCTGTCCTACACCAAAAGAACCCGTCGCAGCATGCAGCTGATCAGGGCAAAGCGAAGAACATTGAGTGTATTCACGTTAATGGTGATTCCGATGAAGGTCCGTCTCATATGGAGGTTCAGTTTCTGGACAGAGCATCACTGTCAGAAACCAACCAAAGTAACGCTAGTGACTACAAGATGTAGTGGTGATAGTTTCCTTGGAAGGTTGCCTTGTCAGAGGGCACAACAACCTATGTATACCCTCCCTGCTATAGGGAGCGCCGTACACAACAACAGGAGAGTTTGATGAAGCCAAGCACTGCGAAAGCATGGAAGCGGCCCTTAAACAGCACATCGAGCCGGCGGACCAAGCTCCTTGTATGAGAACAACCATCTCCCTTCACAGAGGTGCAACAGGTGATGAGGTAATCAACCGCCGCTCGAAACTGCTTACTTTCCCAAAAGGTTAGCAAGAAGGACAAAGAAGAGCTGAAGAGAGAACACCCAGATCAGTACAGCCACCTTGAGAAAATATGGAAGGTCCGGAAGAACCACATGAACAACTCCTTCCCGTCCAACTACCCTTTCTTTCTCCGGTGTTGTGGTAATGAGCATATGCTAGTTGTATGCATCCGCTTTGCTCAGGCAAGAGTTTTTCCCCTTAAATTATGCTTTAATTCTAACAACTATTAAAAAGCTTTTTTTAAGTAAGCCGCCTATGCATAGTATCAAAAAAATATCTATTGATCAAAAATAATTAAAACTTTTAACAGAGAATTGGGACACTTACAAGCCATGTGTTGAAGCCAGCTCTTCAGTAAGAGTCTTTTGTACTTGCAAACAACTAGAGGGAAACAAGTAACTAGATGTATACACTTTATCATCATTATAAAAACCAAGATTGATGTGTGCTCATATCCATTCAGTCTTAATTGTGCTCTAATTGATGTCTATTTAAGGTTCATGGTTTGCTGTGACCACTGGAGAAAGGTACCATGTCAACTGTGTTGTCCTCGATGAAGTCGAAGCTCATGACATGGATGCACATCCCTTACTTCTGCAACCGATGCAAGCGGTCAGGTATGATATGACATTCCATTCTAATCCTTTATTAATTTTATCTTTACGAACCATAGTAAATAAAAAATCTAAACAAGTGAGATTTCAAGTGTACATGAACTTGTATTATCCACTTGAACGAGAACTAAGCCGGTTTCGCACTGTGCCCACTCTTAAACCTAACATATTTTCAAGTCTATTCCTCTAGTTTCCATTGTCTTCATCTGCTTTAGAATCATTGGGAGAACCTGATAGACCTCTGATTCCTCCATGGTACACCGGTGGTCCGTCTTTCATTTTTTCCCCTACCCTGTAATAGACAACGAAAGGCCTTGTGCACAAATATGTAAGGACTGTGGCAATAAGCCCCGCTCAGGCCATTACATTACTGACGCAGAGAGGCTCCTAACGCTACATGAAAGCAAGAAAGCCAAACGGGCTTTGGCGCCGTCGGAAATCATCGAACTGGCCTTCAAGAGGAACTCTTCAGATCCTCCATCCCTAGAAAGCCTCGCAAAGAGGTTCTGCCTTACGGAAGACAGTATTCAGTAAGATTTGGTGGAACCACTTAAAGAAAGTGGCAAGGAACCGGGCAAGGGGTGTGGAGAAAGCCACAAGAAGAAGGAACAAAGAACAGTAAGATTTCGTGATAGGTTTGGTGGAGAGTAAAGCGCATGTCCAGAGGATGCACAATGTTATGTTTAGTTTGTGTTCCCGTTGCTTTGTGCAGTTTCGTTGAGAAGACACAAGTACGTTTATTAAAAATTTGCAACTTAAATTTTGTATGTTATAGTAGGCATGAGGGCGGGGCATTTGTCAGCAAAAATTGCCCGGGGGTCAAAAATTTGCCCAATTTTTTAAATGCCCGGGGGGGGAATGCTCGCGGCTGGAATTGACTCGCACATTAGGTTAGGACTTTTAAACCCTGATCAGACTAGCGGAGGCTCCAAGTACCCGTGCCAATTTCAACTTTTGAGAACTTCCTTGATATTAAATAATACCATCCAAATTTGGTGACTTTCACTGAAATTTATCGGAGAAACAGATTATGGAAAAAGTTGCTTCAAAGGTGTTATTTGTTGCCATGGAACTCTATTTTTGACGCCATGCTTTCTCGAATTTTGACTCCATAAATTAACAGACTTTCAAAACAATTTCAAATTCTTACTCTCAAAGTCAATCAATTGATAACTTCAGTCTGTAGTTTAATTGATTTACCACGTGACCTGTGACGTCAGAGGCATTGTGCTATACCGTTTTTGAAATCGAAGACGGCGGCCATGTACTTTGCACTTTTTTAAATTTTCAAGCTTTTCTGGTTGATTTAGATTTGAAAACAACTCAAACAAAGATAAAACAGCTTTAGTAACAAAAATAACACTAAAGAAAAACTTTACGAGCTAATTTGTTGTTTGAACATTGAACTTTCGCTAGTAATATAAGCTTTCCATTACTAAATTTTTGAAAATTAAAATGATGTTTTTATCGTTTTTTAATTCAAAAAACCTCTTTAAACTAAGCATCTTATGATGAGCTAAATTTTGCCCAAATCCAAGTTTTTGACAATAATGACATACGGGTGACGTTATTTCATTGATTACAAGATGAAATTAACCAAAATTGATATGATCTGTCATTTGTGACAACATCTTTTCAATAGCTATAATTGCAAAAAACGTTACTTGTGTGGGTTTAAAGATACCCCCCCCCCAGTATGAGGTACACCAAAGTGAGCTTTACACTTTTCTATGGAACGGTAAAGAGGGTAATATCAAAAGATCGAAAATGATTAACAACTATAACGAAAAAGGTTTAAAGGTGTTAGATCTCAAAAAAAATTAGCGCATCCTTAAATTACTCATGGATCCAAAAAATATCTTGACGATTGAAACCAAGGAAAGGGAAATCATTTTTATCATTATCTGAAACCGCATGGTGGAAAGTTGATTTTCCCCTTCAACATACATAGAAGTGATGTCAATTACCTCAACGTAAACAATAGCTTTTTAAATGAAATCTTGGAATTTTGGTTAGATGTCCTTTTTGTTTAAAACTCATCACTAGAGACACTAGATTAAACGATAGCCAAGACCCAAATAAAATGCATATTGCGCAATTCTTTAACACTTGCTGAGAACAAGTCGATATACTACAGAAAGTGGATCGAAAACGGAAGTGAGAATCGATGACCTTCAAAACCAGCAAGGAGAACTCCTAAATTTCAGTACTTTTACAGAAATATATAAAGAGACAAAGACACGTTTCATAGATTTTTTTCCAAATACGCTCTCCTGTGAAGACCTTTTACGTTCTTGTTCACACCAATCTCAAGATCCTATAGAAAGACAAACAGTAACCCTAAAAGAAGCGACGGCTAGAACTAAAACGAATAGGCGATTCTACTCACTCTTACTTTCAAAAGTTGCAACAGCCCCTAACAAAGTCAGCAAATGTGGCTTAGAGACGTGAACTATACTGAGTAAAATGAAGGCATTGACTGAGAAACAGCGTATACTATAGCCCTTGGGTGTATAAAGTCTACCTTTCTCAGAATTTTTAACTTTAAATATCTCCAAAGATGCATTCCGACAAACACCTCTCTTTTTAAGTGTAAAATCTTTAATACAGATAAGTGTACATTTGGTTAAAAAAGAACAGGAGACATTGCTACAATATTTATTAAAGTTCCAAGTGGGTAACAAAGCATCAAACATATGAAAACATCAGTCTGTGCAGAGCGACATGCTTCGGCCTTAGAAAATAAAGCAAATAACTTTAGATTTAATAATGTTAAACGTCAGACAACAAATACTTACTTGAAAACGTCACCTAATAGACCCAAATCTTATTGTTATAAACTGAAATCTCAAGTCGCTAGATCAACCGGAGATGGAATCTGCCGTAAAAGAAAATAAAATGCTATCAAAAACAAAAAAATGGATGTCTTTCTTTGGCCTTTGATAAAACCGAGAAACTAAAGAGAAAAGAAATGCTACAATCTTGCTATCTTTGCATCCTTTTAAAAGGCTACCGTTCACGTTGGAACGGTTCAAAACTGCGAAATTGAGATTTTTACAGAAAATAAAAATACATTAAATGGGCTTCTAGTAGGAAAAACGTTTTTCAATACGTCGAATACTTTGCGAGATATGACGAACTAGAGTTTTTACCGGAAATGAAATTGTATGACGTGCGGCGTACTTTAGGAGTGAGTCTCTCGAAACATGTTTTGGCTAAAACTGCGACAACGTAGAGGATCAATGCTCCCCCAATTTTTAACTTCATGCCGTCAAATTTAGCAAGTTCATAAAGCAATAGCTGAAGATGAAAACCGTCCTGGCGAATTTTAAAATTCCGCTCCAATCATTTTTTATGACTCAATCAGGGCAGTGCTGTACGCCACAAATAAGGAATTTTATTCAAATACCTTTAGAAAATTAAAGACGCATTTAATAAAAAATCGCCAGGACGGAATTAGAGTAAAAACTGTGCTGAATCTCATAAGCAAACTAAGAATGGTAAAAATTGAAACTGACAGCCGCATTGACGTCTAGAAGTGAAATAAACAGTTTGAATTATGATGCTCGCATTCGTTTATAAACCAAAACTTTGAAACAATGTTTTTACTATCACTTAGATAATTTCATAAGCTTTCCATTGATATAGAGATTTGTCGGAAAACTGAAAACACCGCTCAAGGTGAACGGTAACCTTAAACTGTCTTTATACGTATGTATTTTCCAAAAGACTGTAAACTTTAGTGTTTAGTTTTTACGATAAACAGAACTTGCAAAAAAATTGTAAAGTATACATGTTTGTTTAAGATGAACAGAACATGAAAAGTTGTAAAACAGATACGAGTTTGTTAACGGAAAAATTTAAAGTAGCTTAATTCTTAGACAAAATGTTTAATATGCGTATGCTACGTTATATAAAGGTTTAAAATTCAGTTGAAAGGGTTAACCCTTTTCAGACTGGGCAGAGGGGGAGGGGGTAGAGTTCAATGGGCCTGCGCCGATTTCAACTTTTGATAACTATTTTAATATTTAGGTAACAATCCGTAAAAGAGGTGTAGTAATTTCTATTGTTCTGCGGCAATTCACCGTTCACCATATTAGAATGTTTAGGTTTTCATATTGAGAAAATACATCACCTTTTACATAACATGTGTCTTAGAAAAAATGTAAGGATATTTTGTTTCAAAGCGACGTTTCTTTTGTGCCACAAGATTTCATCCGATCGTGAGACAACGAAACAAGAGCCAACAAATGCTCCCCACATGACATTTCTGTTGCATTAAGTATTAGAATAGTTTTCACTATAACGGAATAAACTAGCAAACTAGAGTTAAATCAATGTACTACATAGTGAAGTTATAGTAAATTTTCGTGTTTTGACCAATGAGGTGAGCGCTTTAAACAATATCGCAACTAGCACCTTTTTTCATTCTTTGCCGTTGGCCAGTACAGTTCTTAGGCCCTGTTTACATGGGCAGGGCTGTCCCGGCAGGCCGGGACGCTCGGCTTGCCAGGACGAAAACTAGCGAGCGTTTACAAGTACATGTAAAAAAGTCATCTCGCCTGACCGAGACAACGTTACCAACAACACTTGCGGACATTAAACTTTTTAGAAAAATGAAAGATAAAAATAACCTTTTACATGATTTTTTACCCACGCCCAAGAAACATTCTTATAACTTAAGGAAGGCCAGTCACACCAAGCCAAAGCTGAACACGGAACGGTTTAAAATTTCTTTTGTAAGCAGATCGATTTCTAAATATGACCTTTCGTAAAAATATATTTAGTTTGTATTTCTAGCACAAGCCATACACTTATTGTAATACTTAATAACTTTATTGCAATTCTTACTATTTTTAATATTGTTGTAACTCATGATATGTGCATTTCATCAGAGCTATATTAAAAACACACTATTATAACACTTGGCAGCGCATGCGTATACGTTCGTCAAAGCACAAGGGTCTTCCCCGCAAGCCGGGATATCTCGGCTAAAACCCTTTACATGTACAAAACAAACAAAAAGTTGTCCCGGCATTTTTACGTGACCTGTGGTGTCATAGTTATTGCGCAATACAATTTTTGAAATCAAAGATGGCAACCATGTACTTTGCACTTTTTTTGAAATTTCAAGCTTTTTCCGGTTGATTTGCAATTGAAAACATTTCAAACAGAGATAAAAAAGTTTTAGTAACATTAATAACATTAAAGACAACAAGTTTCAGTAAATTGTCAGTGTTCTAACTTATGAGCTGATGTGTGATTTAAACAGTGAACTTTCGCTGGTAATAAAAGATTTGAGTTTCTGCTTTTTTTAAAGATTTTAGTAGTTAAGACAGAGCTTTCTTTTCATTTTGTGCCGTTTATGTGTCGTTTTTTAAGTCAAAAACCTCTTTAACCCTATTCCGCCTGGGCAGTTTTTTGGGTGGATAAATCTGGGGGAGGGGGGGGGGTGAAAAGTGCCCGCGGCCAATAACTCTCTACCTATAAATGATAATGAAATAAAATTTGATGAGGTAGTAGAGAATCGTAAATTTATTGTTTTGGTTTAGTTTAATTGGCGTGTGACGTCGTCATTACGTCTTAATGACGTTATAACTGTCAAATTTCTTGATTTTTACGAAATTTTTCTCAATCAAAGTAGAAAAGTTTAGAGTCGTTTCTAACTTAAAAAAACGACAAATAATCAGTACAAAATGTGATTAAAACTCCCCTTAGAATATAAATAACAGTATTTTAAATAAATTGAGTATTACAAACAGAGTTTTTTTTTAGCGAAAGTTTGATGTTAAAACCTTACATTAGCTCCTATACTATAGCTTTCAAATTTTAATCAAACTCCTAGTATTTAATGCTTATAGTGTAAATAAAACTGTTTTAGTTCTGGTTTTATTGTTTTCACAGGAAAATCGACCAAGAAAACCTTTCAACTTTGACAAAATGCAAAGTGCACGGCCGCCCTCTTGGATTTTAAAACATGGTATTGCGCAATACCTATGACGTCACAGAACACGTGTCACATATATGGTTTTACAGGAAATACTGATTAATTGCTTTATATACTAATATTTAGCTATTATGTCAAAGATTTTGTTAAATAATGAAGAAAAGTACTAAAAAGTCAAAATTCGAGTAAATATGGCGTTAAAAACGGTGCCGCCATGGCAGAATACGATACCCTTACGGCAAAATTTTTCCAGAATCTTGTTGTCCAATAAATGTTAGTAAAACTTGCCAAATTTGGTTGGTATCTCTTTAATATTAAGGAAGTTCTCGAAAGTCGAAATCGGCGCGGGCACTTTCTGCCTTCCCAGGTGGAATAGGGTTAAACTATTTTTCTTATGATAGGATAGATTATGTCAAAATTCAAATTTTTGACGTCTATGACGTCATATCATTGATTACAAGATGGAAATAAGATAAAGTTGTTGAGTTTCTTCGATGGCTTTAATAACAAAAATGTCAAAGTTAGTGGGGAGGGGGAGTGGGAGGGGGGTTCAAAGAGCCCCCTCCCCCCTCAGTCTGAGGGACACCAAAAAAGCCAAGTCTGATTAGGGTTAAAGAATTTCAAGAGTTGATCGATTGTTGCTTTTGAGATTATGTTTTACATCGGAATGTGTTTTTGGCAATTTTCCTGAATTTTCTGTTATGAAACCAATAAAGTAAAGGGTTAACAAAACTTCCACAAGCAAGTAGATTATAAAGGATCTCTAAAAGCAATTCATATATTTCTTCCTCTTTTCCTAGGAAGGAACAAACTGCCATTGTCCCAGAATATGGAAGAGTGGTGAAAGTGTAGGCGACAATAACAATTCCAAGGAGCTTAGTGATGCGTTCTCGTGACTTGATTAGTGACTGATGTGTGTTAGAAGCCACATTCTTCTTCTGTGACCAGAGACGGCAAACAGTTCTAATGTAGAAATAACACATTAGCGACATTGGAATAAAACAAAGCAGCGTCAAAACGATGACTGAGTGAAAGTTTTTCCATCCAGTTATCTTTGATCCATTGAGAGTTTTGTTAGTCAGACTGAAAACATAGTACGAACTGTTGGCCAAGCTCCCAACGACAGCGAAAAGCCATGTTAAAGATAAAACGAGCTTTAATCTTAGAGTTTTTCGTTCAGTTCGAACTTGAATTGGTTTCGTAATTCCTCGATACCGTTCCCAGGAAATTAGCACGATAGTATACAACGACGATAAATATCCCAATGATTGGATCGTTACATTGATGAACTCACTCAGTTTCTGATATTCTTTGGGAAGTAGTAAAAGAACAGCATCAGATAACCAGCCTACCCCCACAACAAGATCAGAGACAGACAAGTTCAGGAGAAGAAAGTTACTGTATGAGTGAAACAACACTGTCTTGCTTATTACCACAATCACTAAAATATTTCCAAACAGAATTAAAGAAACAATAAGAAAACGAGGAGCAAGATTCAATATCGCCTCACTTAAATTGGAAGTTTGGTCAGTTTTAGTAATCGAAGAATTCATGTCTTGAGTTTAGCTTGGATATTCCCAAAACTGAAGAATATACGCGATGCAAGGCGATGTGGTGTGAGCTAGAGGCCGTGAGCTTTCCGTTTGAAGTGAGTTCATTACATTACATAAATTGATTGCATGGTTGTTGATACTGGAATGATGTACTGTTGGCCTGAAAAGACCACACTTTGTCTTAAAATAATTTAAATTAAAAATTGAATCAATAAAACGTATTGATAGCACGACTTTATATTAGGACGTTTGCACCTGTAGCTGTCAGAGTTATAAGACAAGTAAGTTGAAGAACGGAACTGTTTTGTTTTAGATTTTTTGATCACAATTGTTTTAGTGCATCAGTGCTGTTATATTTGACGTATTTATAAAATGTGAGAGGACCTACATCCTAAAAAGGTCTACAATTGGTATAGGATTTAATGGAGCCGAAACCAAATGTAGAATTGCACATGTTTTAGGTATCCTACTGATGAATAGTTACTGATTTGCATTTTATTTCAATAACATTATAGAGTTCTGTACAGTTTCAATCTTCATTCTAGTCTGTGACGTGGGCTTAAGCTATGAAAACAAGTTTTACATTAGTTTTTATCAGCTTTATTAAGCTGTCTATTAAGTCATCTATATTTCATTAAAACTTGTTTTGACATTGCGGTTTCTATTTCGTTAGAAAACAAAGTTGTTTAGAACCACGTTTTGTCAAACAAAGTTGAATAAAACAAACAGTAACAGTTATTAATCTAACGTAAAATTTATGAGTTGCTACCTAATGCAAACTAATAAAAGTAGAGACGCCAAATTACTAGGTTTTCTTGTTATTATTTCTTTTCACCCCTGTTGTTGTATTATATACAACAAGGAGAACAGGGCTAATTGCCAAATGTTTTCTTTAATAAACTCGCCCTTGTGCATTGTCCGACCTCATATTTATAAAAATCATTAGAATTCATGAAAGTTTTGTTTCAACTGAGCACTGTAGTTTCTGAAAACTGTTTCTTGTGTACATTCTAAAATTTTTGTATGAAAGACACATTTTCTCCGTTATTGTACGTTCAATCTCTGTAAATGAAGTTAAATAAAACGTTAGGACCAATTTTATTGCATATCTTTTTTGAGCGATATTGAGAGGAACCACAAAATTACCAAAAAGAAATAGAGCTTCTGAATATTCTGATTTAGTCGCACTGTGACTGCAAACTTTATTGCAGTAGCACTACAATAAAGTTTTTATTGATTTGTTTTTGATAAATTATTTTCTGTAAATTATTTCTTTGTTTACTTATACATATATGCGCAACTGTTTGAAGACATTGTTATACTTTACAAGACTGTATAACAGAGTGGTATTACTCAACATTATATCGTATTAGCTCAAAATGTCAAATAAAAATTGTTTATTTTATTGTTATATTCGAGCAAAATGTTTTTTTTAAACCAAAGTCAGTAGATCATAAGACATTTGCCAAAAGGTAAACTTCATAAATGCATTAGAAGATTGGTTGCAGACCATGTGATTGTAACATGACTGCAAAGATACTGTGTACAACTTTACCTTCAGTCACGTACAAACGCAATGTTTTGCCTTTTTAACACAATACTGTAAGGGGTACTTCAACTGATAACTGACCTTCATAGCATTGTGAAATTTACTGCAGAAAGGATTGATATATGGTATGTTTCTCGATATTAGGTTAGGACATAACCCTATTCCGACTTGGGGGTGCGGGGAAGCTCAAAATGCCCGCGCCGATTTCATCTTTTGAGAACTTCCTTAATGTTTAAGTAATACAATCCAACTTGGTGAGTTTCGCTAATTTTTAGTGAAAAACAAGGTTATGGGAAAAAATTGCGCCAAGGGTGTTGTTTGTTGCCATATTTTCTCAAATTTTGACTTTTTTGATGTTGTTCTCCATTGATGAACAAACTTTTGAATTAATTGGAAATTCTTAGTCTCATAGTCAATTAAACGATAGCTTCTGTAATTAAATCGATTTTACACGTGACCTTTGACGTCATAGGTAATGCGCTATACCGTTTTTGAATTCCAAGATGGCGGCCATGTACTTCGCACTTTTTAAAATTTCAATCTTTTTCCTGTTGATTTGCATTTGAAAACAATTTAAACAGTGATAAAACAGTTTTAGTAACATTAATAACGTTAAGATAACATTTTAAGTTAAATAATAATGTTCTAGTTCATGAGCTAATGTGTGGTTTGAACATTTGACATTCGCTAGTAATATAAGCTTTGCATAGCTAAATTTCTTTAAATTAAAACAAAGTTTTTTTGTTGTTTTTATGTCAGAAACCTCTAAACTTTTCTTCTTATGATGAGCTAAATTTTGCCAAAATCCAAATTTTTTGACAGCAATGACGTAATTGTGACGCCATATGACGTCATATCACTGACCACAAGATGGAAATTAAACAAACTTGACATGATCTGTAAATTGTGACAATATCTCTTCAATAACTTTAATTGCAAAAAAGGTGGCATCCAATTAAGTGTTTTCTTAGAGAATAAACTTGATATTTGTTTTCTAAGAACTTAGAAGAATAAAATCCGATCAGGCTGTAACATTCGAATGGATGAAGTTACAAAAACAATGAATTTCAATTTCATTTGAAAATTTTTGAAAAATCTGAGGATAAGTCTTCCCAAATTCCGCAGAAATTATTTTACTCATTGAATCTGAAAAAACAAGTTCCTTTTCACATTTTAAGAAGTAGACGTTCAAAGGAAGATCAACTGCAAGGTTAAGGATTCTCCTTCCCTTTAAAGTTTTTGCTTTGTGAGAATCATTGTATAACACAATAACTTCATTTTCAGGTGCAGATTTACTTAATAGTCAGCCTTAATATTCTCGGTCTTACTCCAGTCTTGTTCTTAAACCTGCATGTTTTGCTGCTGCAATCGCAGTTGAAAACTTTCAGGTTTAAGGAAGCTCAATATTATCACAAGATAATGTTTTTCTAAAGCGTGATGTATGTTGTTTCTTTTACTTAAATTGCTTTGTTAGTCCTTCCTTTCAAATGAAATACTTGTAAGTTTGAAGAAGTTTTGAAGTTACATGTATTTTACACACGCCAAGTTAATCCAAAAACATTTAGGTATTTCCAACACAACTTTTAATAATCTTATGTAGTTTATACGTCCAATAGTAACGTTTTACTGAACGTCCACGTTGGTAAAACATTTAGCGACGATGACTTCTATGAAAGTTTTATATTGAAATTATCTTTTAGTCGCTAACTTTCAAACTAGAAAGAAAACTGTAAACTCCATCAAGCTTAAAATTTATTGTAACGATGTTCAATTTTAGGAAAGAGAAGATACTTACTAGCTAAATTATTACTTTTCTCCGGTTATGTTTTACATCGCAACGTTCGATTAGCAACTTTTCTGAATTTCTTGTTATGGAACCAATAAAGTAGCGGGTTGATACAGCTCCCGAAGTACAGAAGATTTAGGAGAACCTGCAAAAATAGCTTGCTAACTTTGTTTCCGAGGAATGAATAAGCAATGAATGTTGCATAAAACGGAAGAGAGGTGAAGGTGAAGGCAACGATTACCATTCCAAGGAGCTTAGTGATGCGTTCCCTTGACTTGATCAGTGACTGATGTGTGTTAGTAGCAACGTTCTTCTTCTGTGACCAGAGAAGACAAACAGTTCTAATGTACGAATAACACATTATCGACATTGGCAGAGCATATGAAACAACAATGTACAAGACACTTGTGTATTTAAACTTCCCCAAGCTGTTCATTCCACATTCGTTTGTATGGTCAATTTCGTCAGCAACCGAGCAAGTGTTATTCCAACTATTGACACATTTGCTAGCGTTTTTGTAGTTGGAGATTAGAAGGCTTGTTATTACCTCGGAAAGCCTTCCAACCACAGCAAGAAACCACAGAAAGAACAACACCAGCTTTAATTTTAAACCTTTTGGCTCAGTTCGAACTTGAACTGGCTTTGTAATTCCTCGATACCGCTCCCAAGAAATTATCAGAACTGTATATAGCGACGCAACAAGTCCAGTTTGTATGACTATCTGCTGAATGATTAACTCACCAACTGCCAGTGCCTGTGGCTCTTTGACAAGTAGAAAATAAACTGTTTCAGATACCAAGCCAAGCCCGACTAAAAAATCCGAGACAGACAAATTTAGGAGAAGAAAATTGCTGTATGAATGAAATAACTTGGTCTTCGTTATTGTTGTTATCACTAAAATGTTCCCGAATAAAATTAAGAACACGATAACAAGACGAGAAAGGAGCAACAGCAAATTTGACCAGCTGCTCCAATTTTCACTTGCAGTAACAGAAGCGTTTACAGCAGAAACATTACCACTTTGGCATATACCAAAACATGAACGGCACATCGTGATGTGATATAGTTTATGAGAGTATTTTTTCAAAAGCTTATATTTTCTGTTTCAATGATAATTACTGTTAATATTATAAAATTAAAATTGATTTTGAAAAGCCGCTTCCTTCGTTTGAATAAGAGCAGCTGTCCTGATTCACAATTTGAATAAAACAAAAACAAAATACGATTGCAATCATGTTTCTTCTTTAGACTCGCATATATACTACACTTATCATGAAAATATACATATGAGTAAAAATCAACTATGACGTAGTTTTTTTTATTTTTCAAAAAGATCTTTGGCCTTGTTCTAATGAATATGTAAATGTCAAAGAGCCACATTGTTTTGTGCTTTGGATTTTCTTTTATAACATCAAACGTTTGTTAATTGAGTCTTAAGTTATTAAAGTTTGTTTTTAACATTAAAAAACTGCAGCTCATTTTCGGCTACTGAAGCCTTAGAGGTTTCAATAAAAATACGACATGGTTACTATCTAACAAAATATGCCGAATAGTTTTGCTGACGCTCCTTCAGTGTAAAACTTTGTGATTGGTTTATTGCTTGTTTGAATACCCAAAACAGTGGTCAAACATAGGATAACAGTTTATCACTTTCACGTAAACTAAGGAAGATGCCACGGACAAACAAAGTTGAAGGGCATTGAATGCTTTTATTTACTTTCAGAGACATGAATAATTGCCGCTCAATCTCCATTATTCCTGTTTTTGCGAAAGTTTTCGAAAGGATAATCTACGAACAAGCCTATGTAATTTTGACCAATAATAAAAATAGTATTCTTTCTAACTGCCAATCAGGGTTGCGATGCCTCCATTCTACAGTCACTGCTCTTCTTGAGGTGAGAATAAACGCAGAGCTAAATCAAACAAGCAAATCGGACACCAACAAACTCAAAAGCAAAAAATACAGTACGTGTGAAATGATTTTGTCTTAGCTATAACCAGGATAACTGTTAAGTTTTTGACAATTTTGGACAAAAATAGAACTATCCCAATGAAGAAAATTAACACTGTAGTACATCCGACAGAGTATCAAACCTGAGAGTGTTTCGAACAGTTGGCAGTAGTAAACTAGCGAAGTCAAAAAACGGATCAATACTCATGTTTCGATTTCTTGGTTGCAAGAAAACTGTAAAGCACAAGAGAAGACTTTATAGTGCGCTTCTCAGAGTTTAGACAAAACCTCATGTTGTTTTACAATAAATTATTATAATTATGAACTTAATTCATGCAAGGCTATTGTGGTAAAACAAAGTATCAGAATATTACTTTTAGATAAGTTTATCGTTAGTTGACTACTGTTGTGCTTTTTGTTTAAGGACAGAATATCAAACGCAAATCAATTGTTCAATGAAAAGAATTGTAAAACCTCCAGGATGTAGTTTTCCATATACGTCAGGTCAAGTGCTTTTGTCAAGTGCTGATAGTCATCTTTTTTCAATGGATCTTTGTTCGTCAGTCCTCTAAACTTGCCTTTTTTGTAATCAAGGTTGTGACTTCGAAGTGTTTCCAGTTAACCGGCTTTTATATATCTTTGCATAATAACAATCAGTAATTATTTAGACGCTGTTGCCATTTCGAAAAATAGAAAAATCCAAGACTGGCGCCGTGGCCACCATCTCTGGATTTTCAAGGCTTTGAGATTTTGTTTAAGTGATTGACAATTTGTTGAAAATAGCTAGAAAAATTAATTTTATATGTCAAAAAGACAAAATTATAGGAAAAACATGAATAACTGGGTGTTTTTACTCATTTATGTTCAAACAACTGCACGTTTGATAGCAAACTCTATTCTCATTAATTAGGAAGACGTTCTTAACGGTTACGTCATATAATAAGTGTCAAAATATTTATTCGTTATCGAATTACAGCTGTAAAAAAGCGTTTCGCAAAGGGCCGAGAGGTGAAAACTTTAGATCCAAAAAATCTTCCCGCTTGAACTTTAAAGTTTTTTCATAATACTAACAGTAAAAATAGTAAAAATAGTAGAAAAGTAGAACCACTTATAAATAAAAATCATCATCATTATTTAAAACTGCAACCATTGTAAAGCAAATCATATTTAAGATTATAAGAATTGTAAGTTAATTAGATTTTACTGGCTATAACGATTGTAAAGCGCTGTTGGATTTTTAAGAAATGGCGCTATATAAAAATTTTTATTATTATTATTATTATAATAATAACAACAAAAATAACAATAGTAATCTAAAAGATCTTTTGAAACGAGCATTCTATCACAAAAAATGTGCATTATAGAATAACAGTAGATTTTTATAAAAAAAGAAAATGAAAGTGATGTGCTACAACTTGACTTTTAAAATGAGATCAGTACAAGTTGCCTGATTTTAAATAACTTTTACCTAGCATTAGTTTTAACAACTGGAACTTCTAATAGCCTTGGATTGACAAGCGTACTAAGTCATGCTCGATCAAAATGCTGAACAATACCAACCTACACATAAAATTATCTATCAAGACAATTGACATTGCTAGTTTCATTACTTCTCCAAAGGTGAAATGTCATCTTGTTTTGGAATGTTACTATGCGTTTTCTCGCAATTTTTGTAGCGATTCAAATCGGCAACAAGGTTTCAAATTGGTTTTACAACTTTATCAAAAATAAATAAACGAATATCTCCTTTACATTATAGGTATTGCTAAAGGCGTGTTCACACTGGAGACGCAAACGAAAACGCAGGCGCAGATGCAATCACTAGGGGATTTTAAAGTGCCTATGAAATGAAAAATTTTTATTACCTCAGTGGATAGACCTTGCTAAAAAGAGAAATAGCGATGAAAAATTTTGTCTGTTTTTTTATGTTGCTTTATATATTAACATTTAATGTTTTCAACTAATGACGTCACAAGCGTGACAGGCAAATTTTTCATTTTTAAACATAACATAACAGATAACATAACACTTTTGTTTGCACTTCTTTTGTATTTACGTTACATACATGTTTCATTTTGGGCATCTTGCGGTATTTGTTTTATGACATGATTTTTGTATTTTTGTACCAGAAACATTTAAGGAATGAGAAGATGCCTAGAGTCTTAACTAACCGAGGGTTTTCTAGTTAGACTTGAGACAGTTTAAAGTGTACATTTTTCGTTTAGCACTTACTGTACTGTACATTTACCTTTCTAAATGGAATAATGCAATGCTATACAATACAATACAATACAATATAAGTATAACACAATACAGTGCAAAACTATACAACTCACATTTTATAAGTACAATGTCCTCTAAAATTAATTACAGCATTGAGAAGTAAGGTCTTCCAATGTTTGTTCTCGCCCTTGTCCTGTTGAAGTTTTCTTTTGCGGCATATCTTGTGTTGTGGCAATGAACATCCAGACGTTTTACGAACAAATTGTTTTAGTTAGCCAACCCGCCCCCGGCTTGATCTGTAATAAGAAGGAAAAGCTTCGGCTTGGTCTACGTTCAGGTCCATAAAGACGGGCAAAAGGTTGAGGAATACAGAACTTAAGAAATCAGGGCAGGAATGGTACAAAACAAAAGATTTAATACAGATTACATCACTTCACGTAAGAGTGCAACCACCTGGCCACTTTTCAGCCGTCTTCTTTAGAAACAGAACAAGAAAAGGAAAAAGAAAAAGGGAAAAAATTCAGCAGTCGTCTTCGTTGACGTTCCCGTCCTGCTGCTTAAGGTCCCTAATGAAAATATGACAAGTTTACCAGCACCGCGTGCCCATTTTATCGTGAAAAGACTGCGAATTCATCAAACAGTTTCGAAACTTATACCGTGTTCATACCAAGCACTAAACATGATTATATTAAACCGGTTCGACTTTAAAATCTTGCTTTTCTAATGTGTTCATAGGTTTTATCGGGTTCTGAAATGAGCATTTCAACGCCTAACGATAAGTTAACACAATTATATAGGTTTTGAGCCAGTTTGAGTACTGCAACTGTCAAGTTAATTTTCAACTACGATTAACTTAAACCTGTTTAACGAGAAGTGTGAACCTGGCTTTATAAAAAAATCCGTAAGAGGTAGAAATTGTGCTGTGGAAGCTAATTTTATAATCAACATTAATGTTACAGGAAGAATTATAAATTTCAGAATTTAACTTTTGGAATTCAAATTGAACTAAAACTAAGCGATTAGCGCGTTGAGTTCAACTCTGTTTTGGAGATTTAAAAGTTTTCCCTGTTTTGATTGGCTAGCTAAAACAGTATGCTCGTAAAACTTTACTTGCGGGGAGTGGAGTGTGTAAAATGCGTCGACAATATATTTACCCAAGCCCCCGAGAGGGCTTTTTGTCCACCCGTGTCCGAATGACCGGTCACAAAAAGAGCAGAAACGATTTTGGTCACGGATAACTCACATTTTGATGAACCGAAACTGCTTCTTATTCGCTGAGTAGGACTTGTGAGATGGACAATTTATTGGGCTTTATGAATATGTTGATGGAAGAGTTGTCGCGCCGGGAGAAGATTTTGTTGAGACTTCTTTTATGATTTGCTTGCAAATGGCGTGTGAAGACTCCAGCCTTCTGTATATTTTATACGGAGGAGCACTTCCTGGCGTTGTCGCTCTAAATGGCTTCAAATTGCGCCCAAAATGCACACAGCAGACAAGTACACGGTGAACTGAAGAAAAGTAAGCTTTATTTCTTCAATAATGGCAGTTTTCAAAGATTTTCAGAACCGAGTAAATTCGCACTACAAAGTCTTACAATACCTACGTTTCGCATTTTGCAATATAAGCATGGGCTGTCTGTGGTCTATATTTTTTTTGTTTTTTTAGATATTACTTATCTACAGCACTGAAAGAACTAAGGGGTGGACCATTTGATCTTTGAGGGGGGAGGGTGGGCTTTTTTGGTGAGCAGGAATATTTTTTTAGTCCCATAGTGTGCAAGAAATATTTTTTGATACAAAACACAAGTAGGATTTTTTTTTTGAACTGCAACATTTTCCCCCCTTAGGAATGTGATGCAAGATATTTTTCGTTAATCAGTTGATGCATGCTTTTTTTGTACGAGAACTTGGCTTGTAGGAATTTGTTTTTTCAACCCCCCC
>JAOBRG010029236.1:0-20888 GCA_027574985.1 Umimayanthus nakama | reverse complement strand
TGATTTACAGTTGTTTTTACTTAACAATATAGTAACATGCCTAAGTATATATAATGGTACACAGCACAATACGTATGCATTCAGTTTATACCTGTATATTAAGTATGCATGTGTAGTCAGGGACCACAGGACGGGGTGAACAGGTGCTTGGGGGGCATATGCAACTCCAATCAATATATAAGTTTAAAGTAGCAAAAAATGGCTTGCTTCCCCTCAACATGAAGTCACTAATGTGCCCCCCACCCCCCCACGCACACACATTTCAAAGTCACTCCACAGTCCCTGATACATGTAGCTAATAAAACAAAAACCAGATATCCAGTACATTTTTGACTTTAAAGATACTAAGAAGTGAGACCTGACTCCTTGCTTTGTTTATTTATTGGTTTCTGTCTTTTTTATTGCTGTGTATTTTTCAATTTAATATCTGAAAATGACTTTAATTTCACAAAACCAATGAACAGGTTCTATTTGCGTTAATTACCAAAATTAATCTTTTAATCAAAGTTTTTCAACCCAGTCCTGGCATTCGAAAGTCTCTCTGGTCAATAAATGGATGGATATTTTTATTATTTTTCAATCATTACTTTAACCCCTTTCCAGACCAAATCAGCAAGTTGAATTGGAAGAGCACCAAGAAGAAATATCATATCAAAGCATTCCAATATAAAGTGCAAGATAAAGCTGATGGGTCATATCAACCTCTGACGTAAAAGTCAGGCAACAACTTGACACACTTCGATCTACTAGTTCGAACCATGTATGCATAACACTTTAAAATATTGGTACAAGTACATATCTGCAGTCCGTGAAATATTATTCAAACAACCCAATATGCAACTGAATAATAAAATATAAGTTCGATCCTGTTCTTCGAACACAATTCAGTAAGAAAACTAAAATGTACATGTATCCGATTTCCGGCCTCTTAGTTTGCTCTAAAAGACCAGAACCAAATATTATCAACCTGTACGCTGGCACCTAAAACTGAAGAGCTTCGGTAAAATTCCTGTTTACACTACAGTTAATGTATACAAATGGCGCCTGACGAACCGTTTTGATATCATAGACGTATTATAAACCTTCTTCAAAGCCTGGCCAATATTTCGGTTGTAACTAATTTGATCAGGTAAACATTCTCGGATATAAATACAGAACTATGTCATTGCGGTGATTTAACACAGTGATAAATACATTAAAAAAACCTCCTCCGGAAGGCGGAAGTAGTTGCATGTTCTAGCTACTACATGCGTAAACTAATCTCCTGCACGCCATCTGTATGAATACAGTAGTCAGTACCCTACGTGGACTCTACGTGTGGTGCAAATGACATGATTATTTTTACACAAACGTTTCGTTTACCTTTGTTCTTGTTTTCTCTTTCTTATTCTTGTTGCCCCACGGCCAAGGCATGCTTGCAGATCACCACTCACTCGCCGAAGTTACAAGAACTCTAGACCAAAGACTGAATCCCCGGACTGATTAACACTGTTGTAAATCTCATAATTATACTATTGTCTAGCAACAAGTCTGCAAAGAACAGAAAACATATAGCACACGAAATTGTTGGCTGATATTCAAGTTTTCTTTCAAAAGGTCTCGCTTTCTTTTCTCACCGTCCGTCCGTTTGCACGGTATTTTTGTTTCACTTTTATTTTCTATTGGCCACAGGAGGCCCAGTCTTAATGCGCCAGGTTCTGCTGTTGCCAAGAACTCTTGACATGGTCAAGGTCAGAGACGATACTGCAACTTTATCCATATGACAACCTTTTCTGAATGAGTTGAAGAAAGTATTCAGCTTACAACAAACCCAGAGGAACAACCAACTTTTTTACAGTTTATGTAGTTATAAAGCTGGTTTATAGTTATAAACTCTATTAAACTGTCCGATTAATGACTGTAAAATTGAATATTAAAGTAAGAGGACTGCGCTTAATCAAGAAAGGCGTTTATTTAAAATGCTGTTTATTTTTTAAACAAGCCACTGTAACTTAACTTTGAAAAGCAGAAAAAAAGATACAGTTCTTTGTCTGGCTGTACCGATCAAGCCCAGCTACAGGCTTAAAACTAGAACTTGCCGCGCTTCTGAAGAACCGCAAGAACGGCTAGCTCTGAGGGAGAATAGCCATTGTGCTTATGACTGTGTTCATCAGTTTTTGTTCAGCTGGGCCCGGTTGTACGAAGAGTGGATAACTCTATCCAGCGGATAAATCCTTATCCAGTGGATAAAATTGGCGCGTTGTCCAATCAAAATCAAGAACACATCAATTGTATCCACTGGATAGCGATTTATCCGCTGGATAGAGTTGTCCACTCTTCGTACAACCGGGCCCAGAGACCGAGCTGATCATGAGGTTGTCTGCCAGTTGGGAATCTCTTCCTCAGCGCCTTGGGCGCCCAACCTCGTTCCCAGCGCCTTCTGAGGGGGCTTTTCAAAATGGCGGTCGTTGTTGAAAATACCCAGATGAGGTGATTTTTGGAGACTCCCCGCAGCTAATTTTGACGCCCCCCCCCCCCCCCCCCCACACCGATTATCAATTTTTCGAATTTCTCGAGGGAATACAAAGAAGATCATAATTATATTAGACTCTCGGAATTACGTTACTTTAAGCCAGTTCGGAATTTAAGAAATACGTAGGCGCGCAAGGAACAGACCTACCAAGACACACGCTTTGAGCGTGTGTCACACGCCTCAGCATTTTTTCACGCGCTCACACTGACTCACACGCCCGAAAGTTTGATTCACACGCCTCAGACCTGCTTTTCTGTCTAACTCTCTTTTTTCTTTTGTTTCCGAACACTTAAAAAAATAAATTGTTCAAAAAATTTAAATATCGCTAGTCTGTATCTGGTTTAGTTGTTCAAATTCCCGCAACTCGTGAAGTCGGTCCCGTTTATGATTTGGCCAACTAGTTTATGCGAATGATCATCTAAATCAAAAACAAGGCCACAGCCTGGATAGCTTGTTTCTCATTTCGCACAAAATTCGCTCACTAAAAATGCAGGAAATTGCACTTCGTGGAAATTAAATTTAAAGTTTTTCCGGGGGGGGAGGCATTACCCCAGATCTCCAAGAGATGCACACGCCCAGCAGTACTTCAACCTTGGAATCTCTGAGGGGAACATAATGAAGCTGCACACCACAAGGCGTTTGAGCATTAGCAGCTCGTTTTCGTGATACATGCCAGTTTGACTATTGTTTAACCTCCTTTTACCCTTTACTGGGTCGACACATCATTGGTCGCAATGTTCGACTAACAATTTTTTTTGTTCTTGTTTATGAGGATTTTTTTTTCTGCCTTATAACCCCATTTAGTTACACAGTTCACCAAGCATACATGTTTATGGTTTTATATATTCCTTCAAGAAGGCTTCTTTAAGTACACAGTAAGTAGTGATTTGTTGATCCTGCAGGGAGAAGTTCTTCTTGATGATATTTCTTTTTTGCCATAAAATTAACGAAGAAGTTTCATCACGACTCACGATCACAGAGCCAGAGGTTCGAAGCTCCCGCCACGAGTGAGTCGGCGAGCTGCTCTCGCCCCACTCCCCCATCTCCATTACGCCACACGCCAATAGCAAAATAAAGGGACGCGGACGGCTCGCAGTCTACTTTTGCTGCTGTTTCATTCTCTGTGTGTATTGAAAGATAAAAAACAACTGTTCCCCGAGGCGGAGGTGAATATTTTTCACTAGGCACCGACACTGAGGGGGATAGTTGTTTTAGTATTAACCAAACAGGTGGATTTTGTGTTTGCAGGGTAAGCTTCTTTGTTTATTTGACGAGTTTTTTGAAAATTTCGTCTGGAGGTGATCATTCTTGGTTAGCATATACCACACTCGTAAGTAGTGTTTAACGCGCGCTATGATTGGTTCCCTACTTAAGATTTTCCCAGGTATTCCTGGCTCGCATGACTGCATACGGAAGTGACCACATGGCGGTCTGGTTTCGGAAATGTTTAAGTAAAGCTTAAACTTCAGAAGTAAATGAGAAACCCATCCCAGTCAATAAAAAGAAAGCGTCCAAATCTGGTTTGGGTGTTTTCCGAGGCATACAAGTTATGTTTTCAAACATTCTACGTCTCAGTTTTGCAAGAGATACAGAAATGAAGCAACTGTTAATTTCCGGTTTGATCATAAATTTCAAAACACGGCACAAAATTACGAAAATTATAAATTCTTGCTTCACTGCTTTCGTGGTTTGTTATATGCTAACGTATTCGCGGCTCGGTGAATATCGTGGCCTATTCACCTCCACTTCGGTGAATAATTGCTGGATATACCATGTCTGATGAACCAATCAGAGCGCTCGAAAAGTGCTATCCATCTATTTGGTTAATACTCATAACGAAATAGCCGACAGTTTTTGCTATTTGCTCATGCGCTAGTGCTGGTGACCCATTTTAATATCATTCCAGTTAGGGGGTGTGGTAAAATCGATTTTCGACCACTTATATTCCTGTTTTCAGTGTTCAACTAAACTGAAAACCTAAACAAGGCAAAAGTAATGATGCTGATCGCAAAAAAACCAATATCATACCAGCTGATCTGAGTCCCTTGAATTAGCCAATCAGGGGCGATCTGCAAAACCGTATATCATGTCGTTCCAGGCCCCACTCGCGAGACAAGGCACAAAAGAGATTTATGGATTAAGCGATGTACTCTTCAGTGTTTAAAAAGACTTAACCTTCTTTCTAGAAGTTCCTCAAATTTGACTCTTGCTCTAAAGTACTGCTTTAAGAGCAGGGTTATTGATACACAGTTTTGCAGATGACGTCACAGGATCAGATTAGCTGGTAATTGATATATGTAACACTTGAACCAGATATTGGACGTTCTTTTCAAAAATCAATTTAAAATATTGATGACGCATTTAACTTTCTAAAGCCTTTGAGAAACTACTGACAAGCTGCAGAATGTTTGGTACTTCTTCAAGACACTTTGTTTTTTTTTAAAAAAAGTAGCGAACCACGGTATAAATTTCAGTCCTTTAACGTGTCACGACTGTTTAGTACGCCAATAACGTATCAGGGCGTCCTCTTTAATCACGGATCACGACTTTTTCCGGTCTCGTAGCGCATCACGTTAAAGATTTTGACCCCAGTAACGGATCACGATGAACCCCTTTGCCACCCTGACGACACTGCCATGATCACAGATACGAAACTCAGTGAAAATTCTGAACAAAGCAAGGACTTCCATACCTTTCTAAGGCTCTATTAACTCCTAATTCTGAATGAAGAACTTTGTGAAGAAGCAATGTCCAAATGCATGAATATCGAAGCATAAATAGTGAAAAATAATCTTAACTGGCGTGCGGCGATGTCACGCGGTGCATTTCGAAACACTCGTTGTCAGTCCACACTCATGTGTTGTAAAGGGCATAAGAACAGTCATTAATAGTTTTGTATATTTATGATAAATGAATCATAATATAGATAAAAGTATTACTGCAGCAAACCAATGAACTGGTCTGGAACACTGAATCATACGTCGTCACTGTATTTTTTTCATTTCTCTCTATGTCCACTGGAAACTCCTCAAACCCCCTTCTCCCCTCTTAAGTCCAATGGACGTCAAGCGGTCGAAAAAAATTAAGACGCCACCTTACTAAGGGTTACAATTATCGCGTAGATAGCACTAACTCGGAGACGGGAGGAAAGCGACCAGATAAATCGAAGCTTCTCAGTCAATTGATTCGCGAACAAACACACAACACTGAACGTATTTTTGGGACAAGGTACTTTTGCTTCTGCTAAATGTGTCTGTGTTTGTAAGGAAACAGGTTGCTGAGTTGATAACGTGTTAACAATAATGACTCTGTTAAGATTTTATAACTTTTGATAATAGTTCTCATGGTGGAGAAAAGGCAACGCAAAAGGAAGCACTTAATTAGTTCATGGAATATCATACTGACTGTTCGTTCAATAACACTTGTTGATAGCCTCAAAAACAAAAATAGTATGACTATTTTCAATTTCATTCTGCAAATAGAAATCATGAGCATGAAATATATAATTTTTGTATTCATTTAAGACTCCTTGTTTTAAAACGAACGGTTGAACCTTTTTTATCAACTTAGCGCAAAAAAAGAACCAGCAATGAAAATACTTCGAACAATAAAGTTAAAATTATGAACCACAAATACCCTGCGATTATTACTTGGTAATTGTCAGTTTTTCAGCTATAAAACAATATTCACTGCATGGTGTTTGCTACTACTGAACTGAGAAACTATATAACTAATACATCTGTTGTCGAATAAGTAAAGAAAACGTTTCTTAATTTGCAACTTAGATGTTGCTGTCATTTCAAAACAGCAGAACCGACTTCTTGACAGCTTAACACTGGCGCAAAAAATAGCATTTACAAGAACAATAAAATAATCTCGGAGCAGACATGGTACACCTGCCGTCAGGGCAAATTTTGTCAAGACATTCACAAGTAATACATTACTCCTGTTAAAAGCAAACTGGGAAAAGCAGAGAATGCGCTACTGTTTTGTCCACCAACTCTTTCCCCCGGACTTGAGGGATTTGGGCCAAGGCCCATCGAACCCTGACTGTACTTCAGACCAGAGCATACCAGTTTCTATAGCGGGTTACGTTTGTGTTTCAGATCAAATACTATTTCATAAAATCTCAGAGCCAGGTTTAAAAAATATTCCAATGGTCCACAGACTCCACGCAAAAAACCTTTTTCCGGTTAAATCAAGCAAAACTTTGTATTCCAGACAACTACTGCCGTACTGGAATACCCTCCCCGCTCCCCTCAGGGTTTTACCCAGCCGTCTGAATGTGCTGGTTTGTGTGAGTATCAAGGACAACAAATGTTAGGCAGTTTGGAACTTAACTACAGTACTTATGTTTCCATGTAAAGTTTTACTTATTTGTTGGAATTGTAGCGTGCCTGTTTCAATGACATTTTATAAATATGTCGTAACTGTAGAGGTGCTTGTTAAAAGTCGCACACAAAGACGAAGAATCTTGACTGCATGCACAACGTGAACCAAAACTTTATTCAATTTTGCGATTAACGTTGCTTTGTTGGTTCAATAAATAGGCAATTTCCATAGTAGTAAAATTACTAGAACTCAAGTTTCAGTAATAAGATGCATTTTTAGTTCAGTATAACTTCTTTATTTTAAAACGTCGCCTGGTTGAAACGACTTCTGTCAACCAAAAGAAATACATGTATTACGTAAACCGTCGATATTATCGTTTACCTACAAAATGATATTCGCCGAGAACTGTTTACCACTGAATACCAAATTACCGTTTAATCAGTAGAGAACTAATTCTAAAAATCAATTAAAGAGCGCCTTTTGAGGAGGAGTCGGTCGTCATTGTCAACAGAAACTCCCTTTTTTAAAATATCAACAACTAATTGTTTTAAAATTGATACACCTCTTTGGAGTTAAAATATTGTATAAGGTGATTATATTTAAATATGTTTTTTTAAGATTGCCTTCCTATCGTATAGAAAATTCTTTTAACTGCGAAGAAGTTCCCCGAAACATTTATCAATCAGTTACAATTTCTCTGCGTATTGTTCCCCTTCAAAACATTGAAACGCATGCAGCTGTCCTGAAGGGTATTTATGAAAAGGTATCCGTATGATTTCGCAAATTGTTCTACTGCATCCCTAATGTAGAACTTCTTACAAAGTTATTGCGATAATAGCGTTTTAGTACAAACGCTGGAGAAGGGGGCGAGGAGATAAATTAATAATTTGTATTAAGCATAGATCACTGATAAATGCATGCATGGTTTCTGGAAATCGTCAGTACATAAACTGATAGATAAATCTTGACTGGCGGAGCGAAAAAGCGACCTTTTATTCCAAGTTTTTGGTGTTCTCTTGATCAGCAAAAAACTAACAGATTCACCAATTTCGTCCAGTTATTCATTGAAAGTAGTTTCTGTTTTGTTAGAGGTTTAGGGCAAGGATAGCAAACTTAAGACAACCATTTCTTTGATGCGTCTTGCACAATTCAAGTTCTGAAATCGCAAAACATATTTCAGTGCTGTTTTCTTTGGCCTCGGTCACCTTTACTACAGACACTACATCGACGCGAGCTTTCATTTGGTTGATTTCGTGACCGGTAGAAAGAAGTTGCTAGTAAAAAAAGTTAGCACCAATTAGAGCGTATTCCAAAACACAGTTGCCAGTGAATTTTAAGACCTTTTTAACACTAAGCGAGATTCTGATCTGAGTCGTTGTGTTGCAAGTTAGACACAGGAACATCATCAGTGGCGCAAACTGATACCATCCGAGCGCAGAACTTGGCGTTCAAAACGGGACGAAAAGTTTGCGAAAGTTATGGAACCAAAGCTAATCGGGCGCAGTGTTAAACGAGGCCTCTCTTCCTAAGTCGATGGTCTTACATTCACGAGGCGGGCCAATCGCAAAAAATTTAAACAGAAGGCCCATCCGTTCAGTTTGCAATTTTACAACGATACCCTTATAAAACTGCTACACCTCGTATTTGGAACGGCACTAAAAGTCATACCGAAAAGAACGCTCCAAATCAAGAACAGAAGGCCTGTTCGATGTTGTACTCGAAACGGCGGCATAAGTCATTAGATCGGAAAAATCGCTCCATTTGTAAACACATGCAGAAGAACCATGATAGAACGCAGAGAGATGTGTCAGGGGACAGACTTTTCAATTTTTCAAAATTATGCAAGTTATACACTTGGAAGTCAAGAGTTAAATTTAATTACAGTAGGTTTGTTTCCGTACTTGGTTCATTCCAACGCGTTCATTGAACCAATAAAACCGCTCAGTTAGCTCACTCCAATAGAGCAGGACAATGAAAGTAGCCAACAGATATTATACTAAGCCGTGACTGCGAGTCCTGGTTGCAAACTATAGCTGATACTTGTATAGCTGTAGAACAGTCGTTACGGGCGTGTTTACTATCAAACAACTAAAATAAATCACGGATCGCTTGATTAGCAAAAATGCTCATGAACTCAATAAAGATGAAGATTGCCGGAACTGCTGTTTTCCTATTCCAACTCATTGTCGAAAAACATTTAAAACCTAAGGTAGTGATACGAATTTAGCTGTAAAACTATGTTATATCGTGTATTAGTATTAACCAAATAGGTGGATAGCCCTTTTCGCGCGCTCTGATTTGTTTACCAAACACGGTGTACCCTAGGATATTCAGTCACCTCCAGACGAAATTTTCAGAATGATGGCTCCATTTGCCACTGTCGCGGAAGACGAAATTCATCAAACTAACGTCGAAGCTACTCCTGCAAACACAAAATCCACTTGTTTGGTTATTACTAAAACAACTATCCCCCTCATTCAGCTCGCCGCTTCACGGCTCGGGAGAATATATTTCACTATTCACCTCCACTTCGAGGGTTAGTTGTTAATTGATAACACTTCAGTACTTTATTTTCAGTATTTTGTTTTCTTTTATTTTGTCTTAAACATATGTTTGTCATCAGCATAGGAAGAATTGGATTGAGACTGAAACACATAAAATGTTGTTGCATAGCTCAAACGAGCATCAATTGCGATAAAGATAAATAGTAGGTGTTAATTGTCAATAATAAGATCCGTGGCAAACAAGATGTTCTGGAATAGGGAGGAACGACTTCTGATCTTGCAACTCAATCCGAGTTCCTGTTGATCTAGCTATAGACTGCATAAAAGTCAATTTCCTCTAAATATTCATACTTTTGCGCCTTAAGCGAAGATAGCGAATGTCATATAGCCTTTGCAAGCGTTTCTGCTTACAATTGCTTTTTGTTCTGTTCCTACCATTTCCCTTCCAGGTGGTGATAAATCTCTCTAATCTTAAAAATAGCTTGAACAAGGGACATTTCTACTAGAACACAGGTGGAGTGGCAATGAAGAAACCCACAGAGGCGCAGTACTGATCAGGCACCAAAAGACTGGTGCCATATATAAGAGCATATTGGTTCCGAACATGAGCTGGATGTCCGTTAAGGTTTTTACTGTGCCGGTATAAGAGCTCTCTGTAGTAGCGGTATGTACATACACACACGCGCGCGCGCACACACACACACACACACACACACATTCTAATGTTTTCGCTGTTCTCAAAGACAACGCTCATACTTTGATAATCAATTGGAACAATATCTCAGAAGAATATGCGCCGAGCTAGATAAGTTTGGCTCTTTTCTTTTCCATTTCTAGGTCGAAAAAACGTTACCTACTAAAACAAAAGCCGTTTGTAAATAGCAGGTCTGTAATCACACAAATCACTCTTATCTTGCCTTTCTTTTTCGACTGCAAAAAGTTCAACTACGTGTTGCTTTATTTAAAAAATACTTTCAAATAGTTAAAAGTTGTAACCGGTCACTCGACTACAACTCTCATAACATACTGCGACTTGTGTTCGTTTCAAAATGTTTCATAGGCCGGTTACGAATCAAACAACTCAAAGCTAGAAAAATAAAGCTCACAACAATGTTCATTTTGAGGCGCCTAATGTTGGTTTGCAAAGTGAAACAATTAAAACTAGCTGTGCACCGACTAATTGTGATTATTGTGTTTACAAAATAAAACCAATGGTACAACCAAATATGGTCTGTTTATATTTCATTACCAACACTAGACGAAAGTGTCACCACAACTACCAAGACATCGTGTTAAAATGGACAGTAAAAGAGACCGACAACTTTGACTGCACCGCAACGGGAACGATTTGCCGAAAATTTGTTTTTTGTATATATCTGCTCTGTAAAACGTTAAAAACCATTTGGTCGCTGGAATAAGTAGTACTGTTACTAATTCTTTAGTCAGGAAGTGCAATAAATCTCGGTTGCGTGTCACATTTGTTTTCAGGTACCAAGAAACACTTTTTAAAAGGAGACTTGAAAGTGAGTTGCCCTGGATACCAGAGAATTCTCTCGTTTATGATAGAACCGGCTGTCGCATACACAGCGTAGAAGTGTATGAAAATAAAAACAAAATTGTGCACAGATTGTGCCTTGTTTACACTGAAACTATTTCTATTCAAAACCCGCCAGTAGAAGATCAGCTGAAGGAAATAACAATTCATCAAGATTTAGAAAACCGCCAATGTAAATACGAACGCAACATAAAAATTTCAATAAGCTCAAATAGGTTGTTTCACGTTCTACCGAATGTTTATTTTTTTGCTCTGTAAAACGTTAGTTATCGTTTGATAACTGCAACAAATAGCAGCGTTTTCCAATGTAATTGAACAAATCTTGGTTGCTTGTCCTTTTCATTATTTTAAATATTGGAAAGAGATTCCAAGAAACGCCTTTAGGAGATCAGCCTAGAAGTGAGTTGCCCGGACGCCAGATAATTCTCTCGTTTATTGTAGAACTCTGGTCTCCAGCGTGGAAGTGTTTAAATATTAAAGAAATTTACACAAACTGAAAAATGTTTACGCTGAAGTTGTTTCTATTCAGGATCCTGTCAGCAGAGGAAAAGATACAACTTTAACCATTTTTAATTATCACTATAAATATATCTTACCCGCACGTCCTCATTACAACAAGGCAACTTGTTACAAAAACAGAAAGTCGAAGTTTTTCAGAAGCAAAGGTAAGTTACTTCCTTGCAAAAACTTTCTGTTTTTCATGCCTTTTCATGGCATTCACGCTAGTGTCGGCTTTCAGTAGCTTTTTCACAATTATCTTGTTAAGAGTGCTCTTTTTTATTTCTGTTTAATTTGCTAGAGCACAGCAAAGCAAACTGTCCTTTTTTGTTAAGTTTTTATCCCAAAAACCAAATTGTTCTTGATTTTTTAAGCTCGGCTTCTGCAACCAACGCCCAACCCAATTTTAACTAAGCAGAGAACTTCTTAACTTCAATTGTTTTTTAAAAAGAAATTCGTCGAAACAACACGAAGAACTAACGGTAAATCCGGGCAGTAAGTTTGCAACAGAAATAGGGCATAAAACTTGGTCCCGGGGTGTTGTCAACGATGAGAACATATGTATGCAATTTCTTTAATAACATTCTAGTTTTAAAAGAGTTGTGAATTGAAAACTTTAATGTTACAAAGGAGGAACTGAATGCCAAAATTTGAGACATGTAGCCGCAAGCCTTGTGTCAGTTTAGAACTTGCGTGGCCTATCATTAAATTGTTTGGTCTTGGTTCGTGAGAGACGACTACGGAAATACCCGCACACAAGAGGAGGAAAACTACTGTTAAGAACGAAAGAGCTCCAGGCCGTCTACACGAGTTACCTTAAATCAAAACAGTAACTCCTCCGTCGTACTACACCTTAACAAAAAAAAAAGTTAGATGACAAAGCAGTTGGCTCTAAGAACTCTCTTTTCGGGCAGTTACTAGAACAAAGAACATTCTCCGGTTCGGTTCGATGGTAACTTGGAAAAATTTTGACGATTTTGAGCTGCAGTAGGTTACCTGTCTCATCAGAAGCCTTAAAGTTGTATATCAGCAGGATTACACAACTACAACGCATTCTATTTAGTTGTACTAAGTTTTTCATTTTGAGCGTCGTGTTTTTCATGCGTCATACATAACATTTTTTCATTTTAACAAAAAAGATTTTAATCTACTACAGTAGCTTCTGTTAGTACCCTTTTTAGAAAATATCGGAGATAAATTTAACTGTCAATAAATTATCGAGATAAATCAAACGCAGATCTATTTGTTCGAAAATGCATTTGTTGACAAAGATATCTACATACCCATCAAGACGGAGAAAAACAGTACACACTCGAGTTTTAATTAGTTTCAATTGTTTCTCATTTAGTGAGCATGATACGCTATTAACCGACTCTCTTCTGGGTCAACAGCCACCGAGTGTTCAGACTGTTGACAGGCTGAAAAGTTTGAATATTATGTGGCGGATTTTTATTCTCTCGGGTAGACGCTCAATGCTCTTAAGTTTTTTGAGGTTTTTAGCCTTAAGTAATCCTAAAATGTTTTATCAATTAGCAAACGGAAGCACAAATTCGCAAGATATGAGTTACCGCTACCCTGGCATGTAAGAAAGAATTATTATTTGGCTGACTGACTTCGCGTGCTGTGATTGGTCAATTCCAGGTCCGTAAGAAGCCGATCGGACCTCTAGCTCTCGATTACGTACCTTTTCAAAACCGTAGCCCTCGTAAAAATCAGCAATTCCATTTAATAAACATCTTATTAGTGCCGTTCGTTCGGACCGTATGGGAAGTTATGGATCCTCGTCTTTCCCTTCCTTTTATGGCCCAACCGCGAAGCGTACGGACCTCGCACTCGGCTAATAAGAGCTATATATAAAGATATAAAACAAGGGTTTTTAAAAACAAAATTTGTACACGCATAACACTAAAGCTATGCGATACTGGTGATCTTTAGGTATCGAATTCAAAAGGCGAACGTGCAAGTTGTCTTTTATTTTTACTTTCTGAATACAGATTTTCGTTTTGAACATCGAAGTTTAATTTCTGTAAGATTCTGCCGCTTTACTGAGCACAAGTTCATAGCTTCTGTTAGTGAAAGCAACCTGTTCTAAACACTTTATATCAGAGACAAAAATAATCTATGTTATAATGAAGTTTTCTATTAAGTCAAAAGCAAGACTAAGTTTTTGTCCCAAAGATGATTGTTATTTTAACACGAATGCCTGCACGCTCATTAAAAAAGGTGAGAAAACTATCCTCAAAAGCAAAAGAACTTCCAACTTGTTTACACTGAAATGACCATTCAATTGCCTACAAAACTGTTTGTTCACCGTTATAATACACATTTAACGACATAAAGTGTTAGTTGTAAAGTTTTTAATAGTAAGGCAGTTGGCTCAAAAAACCCTTGTTTCGAACGGTTTCTTTAACAAAGAACATTCCCCGGTTCTTGAACGGTAACTTGGAAAAGTTTTGAGGTAGATTACCTGTCTCATCAGAAGTGCTGTGGTTGAATATCTAATTTGTTAGCTTTCCACTCAGTTTTTCTTAATAAATACAAGTTTTTCATTTCAAGCATCGTGTTATGAGTTTTGTATAACATTTTGAAAAAGATTAATAACTTCTGTTAGAATCTTTTTTAGGTAATTATTGGAGACAAATTTACTTGTCAATAAAATGTCAAAAAAATCAAACGCCAGGGAAAAACCGATTTGTTCGAAAATGCCCCTTTTGTTGACAAGGGTGTCTGCATGCTCACCAAGTGGGAGAAAAACAGCATACACTCGTGTTTTAATTAGTTCCGTTTATTTCTCATGATCAAAAATTTATCCAGTATTTGTTCAGTAGTCTGATATGCTATTAACCGATTCCCTTCTAGATCAACAGCCATCGAGTGATCAGAATGTTGAACAGCTGACAAGTCAGAATATCGCGACAACTATTCTCTTGTTCTGAAGAAAGATTTAATTTCAAGATTTTGAAGATTTATGCCTCCATTTTTCTAAAACACTCTAAAAAACTGATCACCAACTGGAAGCATAAACACGAGTATACGGCTACCCTGGCCTGTAAGAAAGAAACAACGATAAATAAAGAGATTTACAACAAACTTATACACCCCACAACACTAAAGGCGACGTGGCACTGCTGAACATTAGGAGAGAATGAAATTATTTCCATGATTCTGTACGGTACTCATAAACCAAGTGCTTTGCCTCTCCTCAACTTCGGATATGTTGTTTATATGTTCTTAAATTTTAGGCATTTTTCGGCCTCGCGCTCTTACAAATGAGAGTGTAGTTTGGTTGAAAGTTTTGTACAGTACTCAAAAACCAAGTTCTTTGCCTCTCCTAAACTTCGGGTATGCTGTTTATATGTTCTTTAAAAGTTTTGGGCATTTTTCGGCCTCGCGCTCTTATAAATAAGAGTGTAGTTTGGTTGAAAGATAACTCAAAAGATCATATAAAGACGAGAAAATTTCGTGTGATAGCCGAATGACTGAACGTTTCTTCATAACAACTGTACTATCGGAAATCTTGTAGCTGAATGCGTAGTTCATAAGATTGCATTGTCATTGCGAACTTCCAAATAGCTTTCTTAATGCACTTCAAATTCTCATTTTAACCATCGTAATTCAATTTCTGTAAGATTTTGCCATTTTTAATACTAAACAAAAACCAATAGCTTCTGTTTAATAGTGATGGTATTAAACCTGTTCTAACCACTTGTCAAAGGCAAAAACTATCTCTGAAAGAAGTTTTCTTATGTTAAAGGGCCAGAGAAAATTGTTGTTCGATGTAAAATGAAACATGATTTTAGAAGTAAAATTTTAAATATGGAAGTGTGCTCTAAAATTTCTTGTTTTGGACGGTTTGTTCAAAGACAAACATTCCTCGGTTCTTCGATGGTAACTTGGAAAACTTTTGAAGTATTTGAACTGCGGTAGATTAGCTGTCTTACCAGAAGTCTTGTGGTCGAATATCCAATTAGGTAGCTTGAATAGAAAATTAGTTTTGCTTATGACCTTACAGTGGCTTTCTGTTTGTACCTAGCAAATAAAGATTTTTCATTTTGAATATCGTGCTTTGAGTTTTGTAGTATCTGCCAAATGACTAAACAAAACTTAACACCTTCTGCTAGTAACCTCTTCCAACCTTCGTCAAAGACAAAAACTACTTGACCATGAAAACTTAATACACATCAAGTGTCGGAGAAAACTTTTGCTCGGAATATGACCCTTTTGTTGACCATAATGACCGCATGCGCACTGAGAGCAAGAAAGCAATCTAAAACTGGTGTTTGAATCAGTTTCAATCATTTCTCGTCAAAAATCAGTTTTAATTATATCTAATAAGTGGTATTATTAAGTAATTACCGAATGAAGGCATATATACAGCAGCTGGAAGAGCGATGGTTAGTCCAGGATTACGATCTGCCGAGCCAAGTACATTTGCAAAAGCAAAATTCCTGAACAACTCCAAGACGTTGTCTTTGCGGTACTGAGAAAAGAATCGATACATTTTGAGCTTCAGCTCCAGTGAGTAGTTTCTTTTTGTTGCTTTATATACTGGGAAGTTTGTGCAAAAACTTTTTCAAAGTAGTTTAAAAGGCTAACAAAAGCGCTCTCATTTTGTTTTAGTCTTCACATTTCATACCTTAGTGCCTCTTATAAAGAAACCGTATTTAAATCATTTAAAACACAGAATTAGATATCGTATTCAACAAAAACATTCAAAATTGCAAACTGACACAAAGTTCTTTCTTTCTTGCTTGTTGCTTTTCTTTTATAAATGAAACTTGTGACACGATTTAGGACCACATGTCTTCAAACAATTGCAAAGTATCGGTAGCGGGCAAAGTCAGTATAAAGATTTTCTTTTATTGCTGCCTTACTCCGTTCGGTGCGGTCATTGGCCGTTAATTTGAGAAATTTGTCCTTCTGTCTCAATCGCTTTTGCCTCTTCTTTGTTTGAGATTGCATCGGTTTCTGCTTACTGATCTCGTTTTTGAGACTTTTGCCATACACTTACTCGAACGAAAATAATGGTTATTTCTTAGCCTTTCGTTTCTGTATTTTGTGTCGTTTTGTCGGGAAGGATTTCTGTCCTGGTCTCGTTCGGTCGAGAATGGTTACAAGTTGCACACGCGCAGAACTACAGTACGGGTAAAGCGAGTACAATCACGTGCATTCACTTTGGCGTTGAAGTGAGAAAGAGAACCTGTTTGTTTCGTTCTTGCAAGTCTTTTCTGTTTTTAATTTGCAATGCTGTTGTCATTGGGAATTGTTATGGTTTTGAAATATTTTGTTGGAGGGTCAAAATTGATGATTCTGTAAAACGGTAAGGCATTATGAATATCAGCAAAGCGAGGATTCAGACGTGTAATCTTAAGAGCTGAATTTTGTCTACTTGCCATCAGTCATTGCTTTCTTTATTAACGTTTTGAGTTCGGCTGTGGTTTGTCGTTTCTATCTGCTTTGCGTTAATTCGTTGCGATAAAGTCAACTCACTTCTAAATTCCGCTCGCAAAGTGTGCAATCAAATAAACAAAATCCGCTTTGAAGACTTTTATAATTCGCAGCGAATCATGGACATTGAAAGTAAAGTCTCAGTTTTATGCTCTTCATGTTAGTTGCATGTATTGGTCATTTTCCAGGGTTGTAATCGTTTTGTGCGATTTTACAACTGACTGACAACAAAGAGACGGCAAAAAGCTCATGTTTTGATATTGTAAACACCGACATCCAGGCTCACCTTAGAGCTGCAAAACAAAAATTCTGCTGACTTAAATCTCTGTCCATATATCAATATCATTAATCGAAACTTGAATTTGAAAATTTTGAACAGTAACACGCGCCAACCAGCAAGTTTCCAGTCTGCAAGCTCTGACAAGGTGTAGAAGTCATGTGGAGTTAATAAAACTACGACATTTAAATTTGGCGATCAGTAATTGTTTAAAAAATTCTGTCGTCTAATATCATGCGCTGATTCGCCCGAGTGAGCTGTCCTGCAAGTTTTGCTGAAAACTTACCTTCCGAGGTATACACGATAAGGCCATTTTTGGATCGAAAAATTTATTTGCGGTTGGTATAAATTACGGAGCAAAGCGTGTCCCAACGTGAAAATGTAGCCCTGCAAGTTTAACTTGAAATTGCACGTGTGAACCGGTGTCTGGACCTACTCAAACACAATTCTGACGTAGCTATCGAAATCTCAGCAGTACAGTGTGCGCAAGCTCGTCACCTGCTGTAAGACTGTAGCACTTCACTAACGAGTCGATATAGTTGGTAGAAACGTGTATTATGGGGTGAGGTTAGGCAATCTGAATCTGTTTAAGTAAATCTTTTTTATGACACAGGATAGAAAAGTAAGAGGCGCCTTTTGTCTGTTAGAATTGATATTAACGGAAACCTTTATTATCCCAAGGCAGTCCATAAACCGACCCTGCATTGATATCCCTATACAAAGGTTTTAAAAGGTTCTGAAACTGAATAGAAAATTCAAACTGACCTAGCGTGAATAATATGTTTCGGTCATTTTTTCTAGAAAATCGTTAATGTATTTTTATGTTAAAACGAAATACGTTTCATAGTTTAGCTTTACCTCAACCCATGGAGCCCACCCTGTCTGTTCTTGGCACAAGCAACGTACCAATTTAGAACACATCTTCTTGCACATGATTTTTCATTAGGCTGGCAAATCAAACTCTGGCTCTCACTGTTTCAATGTTCAGGTTACGTCTGCGAAACATGAAAACTATTGTGTTTACTCTGCTGCTGTGTGGTTTGGTCTGTGCACACGCATTGGTGGCAAACAAGCGTCAGGTAAGTAATTTTAAAAGTGAGTAAGTAAGAAAGTAAAGAAGTAAAAAGTAAGTGGAGAAGTGACTAACTAAGTAACTAATTTAGTAGGTAAAGAAGTAAGTAAGTAAGTAAATAAATAAGGAAGGAAGAAAGGAAGGAAGAACGTAAGGAACTGAGGAAGGAAGGAAGTAGATAAGTAAGCAAGTGTTTTATAAGACATATAAAACCTTACAGACTTACGGCTGAATTACGATAACCTTTTACATTATGAAGGATTGATCAGGTTAAAGACAAAAAACTGTATTATATTAATCATGTAGCTGTCAAAATGAAACTTAAAAACAAAAAACTCAAGATGTTACTTGTAATAAAAGCGTTTCGCAATTTGTTTCCTTTAAACTTAATATTAAAACTACGCTTAGATCTGAGGTTAAAACTGCATTTATTCTGAGCTGGTAAGGTTTGTTGAGCTTGTGGATTTCCTTCTCGACTGCCTCCTTGAACAGTGTGTTTGCTAAATGTTCCCTTTTCTATGCTTACGCTTAGGCAAAATACTGGCTGTGAGTACTCGAAAAGAACAAAGAATAAGTTTTTAAAATACTGAAGACTCAATGAACATATTTTCGTTTCTGCGATAACTTATAAATGGTCGTGTTGTGTCAGCAATCCATTGCACAAATATACATGCACTGAAACACCACATGGACTCAGTTAACACCACTTTATTAAAACTAAAATCTAAAGCTAAAACTGAGTAAGAAAAAATGTTTTCTTCCAAAGTACTCATACTTACTTTTTTCCAGGAAGCGGCCCAGAAAAGAGATGACATTTACAAGAGGTGGTTTAGAAAAACCCTTCGTTCTAACAAACGAGGACCGTGGGGCGAATGGGGGAGAGTGGATACGTGTCCCGAGGGACATTTTGCCTCTGCCTTCGAACTCAAAGTAGGTCTCCGTTTATAAAGGGATAAACGTAGACTGTTTTGTAGGTCTTGTTGTCTTGTGCTGTGTTGTGTTGTTTTATATTGTTTTGAGTTGTGTTGTGTTGTGTTACGTTATGTGTGTTGTTTTGTTTTCTGTCGTGTTATGTCGTTTTGTGTCGTGTTGCGTTTTATGTTGTGTTGTGTGTTCTGGTGTTTTGCTGCGTTGCTTACGTTCCTCTAAACAATGGTGAGAGTTCACTTACTTCAATGGCAAAGTGTGTTCAATGCAAAATAGGGTGGGATAAATAATCCGAGTTAGTGTCAAAATGTCCTCGAGAAAAACAGCTTTTATTCATCAAACACGAACAAACACCACAGATTATTTTAAATATTGTCGCGTTTGTTAAACTTTGACTCAAACGTATTCGGTTCAGGTGGAAGAACATCAACATGGTCATGACGACACTGCATTGAACGCAATTAAGCTGTACTGCAAGGGAGACGGTCGCTCTCTAACCAGCACTAAAGGACTCTGGGGCCACTGGCAAGGTAATGTCACTGAATTTTTTTTTGCCTGAGGTGGAACGTTCTAACCTGTTTTTAGGATATTATCCTTAAATTTTCTTATTATTTATATTTTTTTAACTTACAATCAAAAGTCAATTCAATTGCTAACACTAGATTTGTGTATCCAAATGCAGGAAGCAAGTGTGAAACTCTGCGGTTAGGAAATATATACCGCTTACTAGCCGAGTGCTACGTACGTACGGCAAGTTATGGACCGAGTTTTTTCCTTCCTTTTACGGCCCCTTTTACGGCTTTGCTGGTTATTCCGGTTATGAAAAGGTGATCGAGAGCTAGTGGTTCGTATGGCAACTTACGGACCTGGAATTGACCAAACATAGCACGCGAAATCAGTCAGCCATATAATAAATATAATTGCGTTCGACGAAAGGAGAACGCAATCCTAATCTGGAGTTGGATGGTCTCCCTGTGTTGTATATGGCAAGAAATTTTGAGATTTTTTGTTCGTGGACTGCCATTTGGACGCCCCTCTTGGTTTTTGCAAGGGCTGGCCTCGTTCTCGAATCTGGCCGACCTCATGGTCGGTCGACTTTGGTCGAACTCGTTTTCGTGGCCATTGGTACTTGCGCGAGCTGGTCGCTGATTCTAGCAGATAAATTTCTTTAAAAAGCTTGTTCTAAGTGATTTGTAAAAACGTTAGTGTATGGCAAAATGAGTGCTTCCAATAATTTTCCCGCATTGTTCGACTGTGGCCGCAGCGAATCGAGTTTCAGTTCAGTTATCGAGCGATCACAAATACTACATTGTTTTTGTTACAGCTTGAATGGGTAAAAGCTATCGAGTAACAATATGTCAACAAAAATACAAAATGTCCTCAGTAGCTTCATTTGCTTGAATCTGGTACTAAACTCTTCACAAGACTTCAGTACAGTTCGGAACAGTCTTGTTTACATTTTAATATTCATTTTGTACTTAGTGGTGCGACGCTTCAACATATTAATATCTGATAAATTTCAACGCTGTTATCCTTATTGCTTATGCAATTGTTATAAACAAGAACTGACCTTGAAGGAGGACTCGGTACACCAAAAGATTCTAGTCAACTTATCTAGTGAAACAAGAGGCTACTGGTAGCCTAAATTCGGGCCACAGCATTTAATTCAGTGCAACAAGCGGCCGTTTCTTGAAACTGCAGAGCAAATAAACCAAAGGTAACCTCATACACAACCTTAATACCCATCATGTATTTTGGAAAAG
>JAOBRG010029125.1:0-22881 GCA_027574985.1 Umimayanthus nakama | reverse complement strand
AAGAACATACAATAGCGCATTGTTAAAAAGTGTCAGCTATTGTTAATGTTATTGTTCAATGACCAATGGAATACTTCTTTCTCAGAGTAGAGCCTTACTGCCGACGAAGGGCTAACGCTCGAAACGTCAAACCTCACAAGCGAAAAACGTGTGTACTATATCAACCCTTGTTGATGACACCCTTGTCCAGGTCACTCGCCAAAGTTTTTTTTTAAACTAGTCTTCCAGTGTCCTTGCTTCAACTGCGTGGACCTCGGCGATCACCATGTGGCTGCTGGACTTTGTTGATACAAGCTGTCATATAATCGAGGAATTTTTTGCTTAGTGCTTCTTTAGCAGTGTAGTAACTGATTCGTGACAGGGACGCTGCAATATATAGCACAGGTAGTGCTACTGTTTAACTCTTCCGCGGTACAATCCACTGAACAAAGTTTCTATATGAAACTATTTAGTGGCAAGACTATCAAAACGCAAGTTCTTTCTGTCTTTTGTGTTTGTTTTTTTCAGCTCCTGTCTTGCGAAGACGAAGATAGTAAATATTGAACTCTTTTCGAAACCGTAAGATGGAAACACAAGAACAACCTTTCCTGTTAGCAAATCTTGGCAGTGCTTGTTCTTCTCTAAAAAGATATTTTTCAGTGAAAAGACCGTTGTCAAGTTGATCTTTTCGAGAGAAAAGGCCGAACCGAATAGGTGCTATCTTTAATAAATCAATCTGCGTGGTAAGCCGCCTTACACAGAGTGCGAAGTGTTGGGAGACAGTCGCGATTTCTCATGTCATGATTGAGTGACTGACAGGTTGCAGGAGGAACCATTCAGAATTTTCTGGCCACTGGTAGTCCCACTACCCGCTTCAGCACACGCGGTTTTCTTCTTTTTCTCTCTTCCATTTCATTTCCCAACCCCCATTCTTTTTTTCCTTCAGTTTTTCTTTTGCTTTAACTTCAAGTGCCGAGATGATCGAGTTGCTTGTTTCTGACAATTCGTCCCTTACAAAAACTGCCAGCTAAGCAGGCTAGAGTGTAAAGGTAAATTTGAACAAGACTAATATTCAACTTCTTAGTTATTTAAGTCAGCTGTACCTAAGGGAGTGGTCACAAAGTATGTGTAGTGGGGGGTGGAGGGTAGACTGGGGGGGTACGCAACAATTTTCAAGATGCTTAGGGGGTAAGAAACCAAAAGTGAGGGCAAAATTCAGAGAAAAATGTAGATTTAAATATCTCCGATATTCTATAATCAATAAAGATCATATAAACATTTAGCATCTACTCTGTTTCAGGAGTAGCTGCAAATTACATCTCATACAAATTACAGTGCATATAAAACTGAAACAGTATTTACGCTTGGGTTACAGTTTCAATTTGGATAATCATCTGCAGTTCTATTCTATTTCTTGTTGTATTATTCTGAAATCGGGAGGGGGGAAGGAACATTTTATCATCTTTTGGGGGGGTACGAAACCTTCCTCGACACGTACCGGGGGGTACGAAATTTTATGAATAAATTTTGAAATACCCTCAAACCCCCCCCCCCCCCCCACTTCACATACATTGTGACCACTCCCTAAAACCAGTTTTAGTTAAATATACTGTAAGTTTATTTTGTAAATTCAGGGGTACGAAATAAAAAGTTTTCATTGTTATTGTCAACTGTCGTTTTATCAAGTATTTATCTTTTGGACATTTTTTTGGTAACCTATATTTCTTTTCAGCATGTCTCCGTGGTTTTATGCTGATGCTTCGCTGTACTTAGACAACTGTTTCAGAACTGGTCGTTAAAACTATCTTGATTGACGCACCCAAATGTTCTTTATATAGCTATCCTTTAGACACGATTTATAGTTTGATTGTTTCGTTGGTTGATCCGGTTAGTACGTCTTGCCTCGCTCATATAGTTTCTGTTTCTCCGTAGTGTTCTTCATCATTTATTATCGAGTTTTATGGAGCCTTTTTTGTCGAAAACAGGTTTGTAAACAGTGACATCATAAATGTGTTAGCTGCATGAGATGTGTACACCTCTATACAGGTTACTATTTGACGTAGCTAAGAACCGTACAAACATATCGCGGTGTATATCAGCAATAAACAGCTACAGCAGTGTTAGAGGCCTTTAGATTTGACTGCGAGTACGATTTCTTAGTTTTTGAACTTGTAATGTTGACAACGATCCATTTTGAAGGTCATTGGTATCGTAAAAACAGGGTCACGGAAAGTGTTCAGTTGGAATGTTATAAATTCAGTGTAACAACCCTGATACGAGGAAAAAAAGCAAAGGTAACTGTATGAGATTCTTGGTCACTCGACCATATATATAGACCGCTTTCAGAATACGCTCCGGTGACCATTAGCAAAAGCTTCAAGTCGAGGCCAGAAGGGCTAAAATACAGCAAATATATGAATTTTACCCTATAGGCCTCGACTTGAAGTTGTTGTTTTATAGTCACTGGGTTATGTTCAGTATACCAAGTGACAGTAAGCCCTGAGTTGCGTCACAAAGAACGCAACAATGTACTGTCACTTTGAAACAAAGACCGATAGCACCTCACTTGGTATATCGAACATCATTCATCGTTGGAGAGTAGTCCTCTAAGGTATCATTGTTTATAAGACAGGACACAGCATTTTTATTAGTCTGAGTCAGTTTCAGTTTCAGTTTATTGTTTTGCCTGTGTCGACTTGATTTGGTTCGCCATTACACTGTTAAATCGGGAAAATACGAAGCCATACTGGTTTGTTGGCCGTTTAACAAGATGTGCGTATCGTTCTTTTTTTCAGAATATCAATATGCACAGAATATATGGACGGTGAGTAGTGCAATTTCACTGTTGTCTTAAAGTGTTCCTGTAACCCTCCAATGTCCAGGGGGGGGGGGGTCGAATGGATCCCCAATAAGCTTTCCGACCTAAAATTTTAAACTTTCAATCAATCTTAACGAAACTTTCAGTACTTGTAGTCCGATAATGAGCGCATCTTTTGATGGTAATTAGATGTCATCACTTATACTGTTTACAGACTAAATATTGCAAGTTAAAATTTTTTGAAACATAAAAATCTATAATTTGTTGACAATATTTGTTCTGATTTCTTCTCTTTCGCAATCAGAAACTCTCACCTTCTTCTCTTTCGCAATCAGAAACCCTCGGTCAAGTCTGTTAAACTGGTCATTAGTGTCATGGTGGAATATGTTCTGCTCGTAGTTTGATCTACGTCATCATGCCCACAAGTCAATTATTTTCCCGTCCGATCCTCCCTCAGCTATTTAGTCAATGAGTGATTTTCATAAAAGCTCTATTGAACCCAGCCCACGCCCCAATCCCGCCTCGGTCAGTTGTGAAAAAATTAAGTGAATTGACGTTTTTGTTGAAGGTGGCTCACTGGAGATGTACGGCAAGATACCCGAGCCTGTGTTGGGTAGGATCACAGTGGCGGTATGTAGAAACACCCAGCAAGGAAGAGACACCCAGTAAGGTGGAGACACCCAGTAAGGAAGAGGCACCCAGTAAGATTTAGTCACCCAGTAAGGTAGAGACACCCATTAAAGTAGAGACACCAAGTAAGGTAGAGGTACCCAGTACAGTAGAGGCAACCAGTAAGGTGGAATCACCCAGTAAGGTAGAGACACCCAGTAAGGTAGAGACACCCAGTAGGGTAGGGACTCTCAGTAAGATAGACACCCAGTAAGGTAGAAACACATTGTACGGTAGAGGCAACCAGTAAGGTGGAGTCTTCCAGTAAAGTAAGGACGCCTTTTAAGGTGGAGACATCCAGTAAGGTAGAACCCCCAGTAAGGTAGAGGCGCCCAGTAAGGTGGAGACACCCAGTAAGGTAGAAACACCCAGTAAGGTGGAGACACCCAGTAAAGTGGATTCACCCAGTAAGGTAGAGGCACCTAGTAAGGTGGAGACATCCAGTAAGGTAGACACCCAGTAAGGTGAAGACACCCAGTAGGGTGTTGACACCCAGTAAGGTGGAGACACCCAGTAAGGAGGAGACACTCAGTCTGGTAGAGGCACTAAGTTAGGTGGAGACATCCAGTAAGATGGGAACATGTATTAAGGTAGAGACACTCAGTAAGATGGGAACACCCACTAAGGAAGAGACACTCAGTATGGTAGAGGCACTAAGTTAGTGGCGACATCCAGTAAGATGGGGACATCCATTAAGGTAGAGACACTCAGTAAGGTAGAGGCACCCGGTAAGGTAGACACCCAGTAGAGTAGAAACACCCAGTAAGGTGGAGGCACCCAGTAATCTAGACACCCACTGAGGTAGAGACACCCAGTAATGTAGACACTCACTGAGGTAGAGACATCCAGTAGTAATACTTGTGGCTATTACAATATTTGAAACTATAAACAGAGAAATAATTGTGTAATTTAAAAGACGTACATTAATCAAACTAGAATACAAATATTGTATAAACTCGGGGGTGTTTTACAATATTATGAAACTGATTTTTAATTGCTATTACAATTAAAAGGGGAAAAACGTGTTTTAAAAAACAAATTTATAGTTAAAATAAGCAACCAGTTAGAAAGTTTTGGGCAAAACACTTCTAATATGCGTACAGCCATGTAACCAAATATAATTTATCCTCTCTCGACTCATCCGAAACACAGCAATAGTTGGCCTTGTGGATCACTGTCCAATTTGAGACGGCGAGAAACAGACCAGTAAAATTCATTGTGCTCTCTTTCAGGTAGTGAAAGGGTTAGTCTATTTATGGGAACTCAAAATTATGCACAGAGGTAAGAATAGCTTTAAATTCATTAGCGCGGTATAGAAAAACAATGCTTTTGTGTCGGTGTCCATGCCCTAACGTGGCTGAGTTCGACTTCCAAATCAGCCTGTTGTGGATGAGACCATCACTTTGGACTTAGAATTGTTAAATTTTATCTCCACATTCTTCTTAAGATGTTTTCAACAAAAAAGAAATATCGGATGAATGAAAATTAAAATTCTCCCCGCGAGGTAGTGAGTGGCGTATATCCTGACTCACCTCCCCCCCCCCCTTCCCGCCTCACCTCCGTCCGCCCGCCCGCCTAGAAAGATGACGGGTTCTCAAGCCGAGTGAAACATGAAAAATGAAAGTGAAAGAAATGGAGCGACTGATCGGATAGGAGGGATGTTGACTTGGGAATTTTTTTGTTGTTAAATGAACCCTTGGTATTTGCAGTCGAAAGCCGAAAATTCTTTTACAGAACTATTTAAAAAAGACACTATTTCGAAACACTCTATTTTGAAATACTAGTCACTAAATCGCATAGCATTATCTCTGCCAACTGAATTATCAATACTATTACTTCAGTTTATTTCAGAACATAAAATTATTTTCAGCCAACAAACCTTTTAAGGAGTTGGAACAAGGACATGCAATAGGTTTGCATCACCGTTTTGTCCTTCTGTGTGCACCAAGACTTGTTCCTTCCATATTGGTTAGGACTCGTGGACCATTGTTGTTTGACTTTAGAGCTACGAATTGAAGCTATAACTGAGCTAACTTCTTAAAGACGAATATTTTACTCCTCTTACGAGAAGAACGTAAGAAATGAAACGTAATTCTTTCCCCCTGCTTGATCAGCGTTTTTTACTCCTAAATTCTTAACTCTCAATTTTTTTACTCAAAGTTATTTTACTAATTTTATTTCAACTTTGATCAATATGTTGATTATCAAATTAAGGAGAATGCACTGAGAAACTTAAAACAATTTTTATTGCTTGAGCGATTTTTAGGGGGGTGTGGGGGAAAGGAGTTTTTTGGGTTCGTAGGTCGCTTTTCGCTCGTCAGTTCGGTCGGGTCGAGAGACTTTATTTTTTACGCCCACTTCAAGATGGCGAACTGTCACGGCTCATTCATTATTCTACTTTCATATTCTGCTGTACCACAAGCTGTTTTTTGTCTTGTTCTGTGCGTTCTAGCTTTCGGCAGTCCTGCGCTTTTCAGCTGACCTAAAGAGGGCAGGACTGCCGAAAGCTAGAAGAACGCACAGAACAAGACGAAAGACAGCTTGTGGTACCGACTGAGCAGAATATGAAAGTAGTTATAACCCCAACCACAATGGCCTAAATAGAGAACATTGCAAAGCATTTGTTATTCGTAAATTCATATCAGGGCTGTTGATGGTTGTTTATGGCAATCTATAGTTAGTATGGGTTTGGGCTGGGTCAGGGTTATTTTTGTAAGGACTTCAGATAGACCTACAAAAAAACGTGAAGTACTGGCAGCGAAATGATGGGTTAGTGTAGTGGAAGTGAATAATGACTCCTGTTTATGAGGTCCTACACTCGAAACTCGTCGTGCCCACCTTTGTTCGGCATTTTTAACAGCTATTTTTTTCTTGAAACTTTTCTAAGTACGAGTCTCAGTTTGAGCAATGTTGCACTTCTAGTAAGCGTCCGCCATCTTGAAGTGGGCGTAGAAAAAAAAATCGCTTGTGCCGGTCCGACCAGTCAGTTCTAGAGTAGAACGCACGAGTTCTCATTTATAACTGATTCTCACCAGAATGACCAAGCCTACGGATCGGAGCTGCTCAGTTCTCCCGCTCCGGTCGGAAGAAACGCGGGAATTTGGAGAGTTGTGGCAGGAAAAATCGACGCGTGCATCTAAGGCATTTCCTATAAATTGGCCAGAACCAGTTCTTCTGATCGGTCAGACCGGACAAACGGGAAATGACCTCAGTGAGAATCCGGGACATGGAGTGTATGTACGTTATTTGTGGCTGTAGCTGATTTAATTTCCCTTTCTTTTCTTCTTTGCAGACGTGAAGCCCTCTAACATACTGGTAAATACACGAGGACAGGTGAAGATGTGCGATTTCGGTGTCAGTCGGCAGGTAAAATTCAATTTTGGTTAAACAAGCTATCTTTCTACAGGCATTTTCGAATGGTGCAACTTTGCGGTAGATAATTAACATGTTAAGCATTTTATTAAACATTTTTTAGCCATATGAATACACTGTAGAAACATATTTTTATCTATTTCAAATTAAAGGTATTATTATTATTAAATGGTGCCAACATCTGACCAAGTATTTGGTTTAAAATTTGTCATGTAAGATGTTTGACCAAAACACACCTCACTTCCAGTAATTGAATCTTGGTATGTTTCAGAATTCGAAGTTAAGTGCAGGTCATCTCCCAATCATTTCATATTGTTCAGCCCTTTAGCGACATTGTCTGCAAGAATTAGTTACTGCACTGGCCACTAATCAAAAGATGGCGTTGAACCCCTCTACTTCATTGTTTATCCTTTCTGCAAATTGAATCGGTAATGTTGCGATACAAGGGGAGGGAGAAGCAATTATTGTTTTTGCCTTTTGACTTCCCTAATATCCTGTGGCTTTGCCATCTTGTGTGCTGTTTTGTTTCTTAGTTTGAAGATCGCCTAAGCAATTTCCCCTTTTTAAAGGGCTGTTGCGCACATATCAATTCGTATTACGCCGACGCAGAAAAAAAAGTTTTTCTATTCCGTCTCTAGTGTAGACGCGCCAAGGAGTTTGACCTACAGTACCATCGCATGCGGGCGAGCAAACGAAAATAAGGTTATCATTTGGAAACTGCATTGAAGGCCTATGTTTACCTTTCTAATGTAGTTGAGAAAACTGAGTTTTTGTAATACCTGCTTGGCGCTGCTATAAACTGGTTTAAAAATTTTGATTAAAAATCTGCGTGTCTGGACGATCAAGCTTAGAAAAACTTTACATGATAATCAAGAGTATCGGACGAGCTCAGTTTGTTGTCTTTGTATTTCCAGCTGGTGAATTCTATAGCTACAACGTACGTTGGAACAAACGCGTACATGGCGGTATGTATCCTGTTGTGTTACTTTGACCCTTTGAAGTCTGAGGTGTTCGAAACATCACCAGATATGTACGCGCTCATACCAAACACTACACTTATTTTTATTAAGAACCAGTAAAATTTTACCCAGGCTCAATGTTCTTATTTTTTTCAACAATTTGAGGCTCAAATTGTTCTTATTTTGTTCTTTACTGCAAGGTTGAAAATCGACTTGAAAGGCCTTCCGGTGTTTATGTATGCCCAGTTTTTAGTTCAAACACATAAACACATGTAAAATTTTGTGTATTTTACAGCAAATGACAGTACATGTAGTTGTTACAGTTGGAGTATACTTGTATTAAATAATAAGTAACGAAATTTATTTTATGTGTGATGCTCTGTTTGATGACAGCTTGCCACACTCATTTTGCTAGTTTTTTCTTTTTACGCTCATTTTGCAATTTTTTCTTTTTAGTTTTTTTTAAATTTTCATTTCAGCCTCAAATTGTTCTTAATTTGTTCTTATTTTTCGGGCGATTTGAGCCTCAATGTTTATTTTAAGTGTGTTCTTAATAAAAAAATGTGTACTTGATTGTATTAAACTTGTCCGGTCTAAACATGTTTGTACTGTCACGTGTGGAAGGGTTTTCAAACGTTCTGAAAGAGGCTTTCGAATGTTGTAACGACAAAGTAATTTTTGCCCACTACAACCGAGTTCAGGTGCTCTTACATGCATTTCATGCCGGGATCTTTTTTTCCCCTAGGTTTCGTCTTTTAATGTACATACTCTAGCCTTAATAAAGTATTGCTAAAGAGCTCCTGGTTGAGTTTACCATTATGGTAGTAAAGCTTGGTTCACACTTGTGAGATAAACATAAAAACAAGCAAAAGAAGTTTAAATAGCAAATAAGAGAGAAAAGAACACTTGTTTGAGCTTGCTGCATCTCATTGCACAGCTGGTGGTCTTTTGTATTTATACCTTTGTAATTTACCATTATACTTTCGGTTACAAATGATGCTTACGATTGTTTAGGACTATGATTAGGATTATGATTGAGATTAAGATTATAACTGACTATGCCAAACTATGACTGTAACTGATTATGCTTAAGCTTATGACAATGATTATGACTACGATTATGGCTATCTCAATTTGTTAACCAGAAGTAAATGCCTAGTTTACACTTGCGACGCAATCCCAAGCAAAAACACCTGATATACGCGTTTTTATAGGTGGAATGCTTGTACTTTTCGTTTTCCCCACTCGGGCGAACGCGAGACCTTTTATTGTGTCAATGTCAAACGAATCTACGCTCTATGAAGAACCAACCACAATGAGGAGTGTATAGTTAAAGGTTAGCGTAAAGTTGAGTCGTTGTGCTAATTGTTGTCTTAAGGTTTCCGAATCTCCCTACCAAATGGAGCTTTAATTTTTACCCATTTGAATGACATTTGATTGTTTGTTTGAAAACTACAGCCCGAGAGAATCCTTGGAGATGAATACAGTGTACGCTCTGAGCTTTGGAGTCTGGGAGTGTCCTTACTAGAGGTATAAATGTGTCTTAAGTCTGCAAGGAGATAAAACAAGATGCTTTTCCGTATTGTTGAAAAGACTCGTCATTTGCTAATTACATTACTTCGTCACAACTTCTTTACATATCTAAAACTCGTGTAGTGGTGCAAGTGAAACCCGAATTTAGATCTGTTGTTTCGAAAATTAAAACCTGATGCAAACTGTTCCTTTTCAGTTTTAAGTTGTGTTACCTTTGTATTGTATGAATATTTATATAGCATAAAACAAAATCTAAACAAGTGATATTTTTTATTCCCTCAACTCAGTATTTATGCGTTTCAAAAGTTTTTTTTTTCAAAACGATTTTTTGCTGGAGTGGCATATACTTAAACAGTTATTCCCTTCAGTGTTGGTTCCTGGCGATGTATACAGCTACTTCAAAAAAGGTTGTCTTAGTCAGTAACCAGTACTGGAATCGAAATGAATTGTGGGTACAGTCATAACCAGTGATAACGCGCCAGCGAAGGTTGTTCCTGTATTGTTGTGGCATTATGGTGAACCTGCAGTCGTTATTGTAAAATCAATGCTCACAGTAATAAATTGTTTGTGCTGCTTGAACCCCACAGTTCGTTTCGGTTTCAGTATCGACTATTGACTCTGACAACCTTTTTTTTAAATAGCTGTATTCACCTTCACATTGCGAACAGTTGATAACTACATCATCTAAACGAATTGTGTTTTGATATCTTTGCAGATGTCGTTAGGACGGTTCCCGTATCCCACGGTGCGTAATGCTCCAAACTCTACTCTACATCTACAAACTCCGCTTTTTCTTATTGCTAGCACCGCCGGTAGTAGGCAATTATTTTGCCTCCTTTTTTAACTACTAAATGCTCTGGTGTTTTGTGGGAGCGTTAATTGTATAAGCTAAAACGAGGATGAGAACTGGATGAAAGTTGGATTTCCAGATTTGTATTTTGATCTGTATTTTGTCAGCTTTTGTTTAAAGTGACAATGTTCTAAAAGAAATGGTCCATGCTTTAGCTGTGCATCTATAGAGCTATGGATGCACTTGGGAAGTTGGGAGAGCACTCCAGAAGCTAGAGAAGCACTCGGCTTCGCCTCGTGGCACTCAAACGCTTCTCTCGTGCTCTCCCAACTTCCCGCATCTATCCATAACTCGATAGACGCACGCCACACATGAACCATTTCTTAATTACAACGCTCATAGCAACCAAACGAGTGACAGTTTTTACTCTCATCAGCTCTTAAAGACTTTCACGTTCGTGTTACCCCGACTTTGATAAGACTATAGCGTTTTATACCCATTTCAGAGAGTAAATGCTTTCTTGTTGAAACGAAAACAAAATCGAAAAGATTGCCCTATGCCTCGGTACTCCTTTATTGTAAGTTCCAGTGCCATCGGACTTGCTTCTACAAAAATTACTATATAGTTAACGCACAGATTTGTTTAATGTGATTGACAAGAGCTTGTTTGGTGTCATCCGCAGGAGAACCCGGGAAAAGTGGAAACCTTATTGGTAAGTAGGCGAGAAAGTATCACAATATGTTACTGCACAACTCGTTCTTATCAATTTTTTGGTTTTCCTCAAATTATTTGACTGTGTACTTGCTTGTGCCAAAGTCCGTCTCCATATCAATCGCTATTAAGGTGTTTTGTATTTAAGTTTGTGTTTTGTGTTTGGCTCATGTTGACATGTACATTGGTGTTAGTTTCGTGTTTATGTTTGTTTGTGTTTGTGTATTTTTATGTGTTTGTGTTTGTGTAATTAAGTTTGTTTTTTCCTGTGATGGTATTTGTACTTGTGTTTCCGAGTTAATGCTGGTAGTGCTACTGTTGTCTTTGCTTGCGTTTGTGCGTGTGACTAGGTCTATTTCTGCGTTTGCATTTAGTATTTACTTTGAATCAGAAACGGCGAACACTGCGAACTTGTTCATTTTCTTTCTACAGCCAATTGAATTACTGCAGTGCATTGTTCACGAGGTTAGTGCACTCTTTCGCACTGAAACAAGTTTTAATGTAGCTGTCGTGCTAGCGGCGTGAATCGTAGATTGTATTATTTTATTATTTTGAAAGTATGAATGTAAACTTAAGTTAAAGCAGGCCAGGGGGGAGCAAGAAGAGTAGGCACAAGCACAAGCACAGGTAGAAAGTTGCGCTCAAGCACAAGACAGAAGTTCGAGTATGCGCATGAACATATGTCAGTACTTGTGTAAGCAAAAGCACAAACAGAAGCATAAGCGTGGGTATTAGCACTAGTAAGCATCATTATAAGCTTAGGGATAAGCAAAAACATAGTCACAAGCGTAAGCTTAAAACTAAGTTCTATGATAAAAAGCATAAGAAAGAGCTAAAGCAAAATCATAAACACAAACGTAAGAATGGGGACAATCTTTAAGTACACGGGTATTTAGAAGGGTCGCCCAGCAGGTCATGGGAGCATCTCAAACAAGCAGTAGTGTCGCTTTCCCACCCCTTTTTAGCCTCGAACTGCACTCAAATCGCTGAGCAGTTTTGTCACAAACACCATGAAAACCAAAAAAAATTCAAGTAACTTGGCAGGGAGATTCAGTGGAGTGAGTACGGGGACGATTGGGGCGGAAACAGAGTTTTACAAAGACAGACAGACAGACAGACAAACAGATGACAGGCAGACAGAAAGACTACAGGCAGGTAAGCAGGCGGACAAACAACAGAAAGACGGGCAGAAAGAAATGACATGCAGACAGACAAGCAGCGAAATAAACGTTACAAATTAAAGCAACAACTCAACAAAATGCCGTTTTACATGTATATATCTTCTCTTCATTTACTAAAGTCGTATTGCAAATAAGTCTGAATTGTAATAACAGCAAGTTTAATGTTCCGTTTGCAGAATCCACCTCGACTACCTGAAGGACGATTTTCTCCGGCTTTTGCCGACTTTATTTCTCAGTGGTAAGCTGCAGGGTTGGGGCGAAATATCGAGGAGTTGTAAAAACACGTTTTCAAAGCAGGAATGCTGTTTAAATGTCCTGGAACTCTAAAAAGTTTTTTTTTCAGTCTTGTAATTAATCAATAATAGCAAGATAAGCAAACCTAACATGCTAAACTTTGCTTTCGTTTATTTTTCTTGCTTTTTGTTAATCTGCGGGTTTTGTTGGCGTGTTTCTGCCATGTCGGTGCCTTACACAGGAAGAATTCTACAGAGAAAACGAGTACAGCGTTGTGACAGCAGTGGAAGTGACAGTGGTGGGAGCTGAGATAACGATGTGCACATTAGTGTGACAGCAATGACAACTGACAGTACTATGACAGCGCTTTCAGTTGCCACAACTTTGACAGTGTTGTGCACATCGCTTTCACAGTAATATGAACATCGCCGTCACAGCCCTGTCAGTTGCCACAGCGTGTCACACTAGTGTGCACAGAAGTGTTAAACGTTGTCATTGTCATCGTTATTGCACTGCAGCTTTGTCAGTTTACAACGCCATACGCTGTCACAGTGCTATCTAGGCCATTGCTGTCACAACACAGCCAAGTACACCGTTGTGACAATGCTGTCACTACCTTCGCCGGATGTCACCCTATGGCAAATTGTCACCGCTGTGACATTAGTTTGGACAGCAGTGCACGTGTCAGTAGTGTAAATCTCAACCGCTGTGGGATTCCTCCTGTGTACCATTTGCCAGGGCCCGGTTATTTGAAAGTGGATTCAATACATCATTTTGCTAATGCAAAATTTGGCTCACTGATTCATCATAATCATTGCATTTAGCCTTCATGAGGGAATGGAGCTAGCAAAAATTTGCAATGGCAAAATAGTGTTTTTAACCAAGGGGTAAACGAAATTTTAAACTAAATTCCTTTGTCTAGAAATACGTCCCGTCTTTCTAAATGATTTATTATAGCAGATTCTAAGGAAACCCAATCGCGTAATAAACCTAAAATGGTAGTCCAAATCAATGTTTAAATAGATATCTATAAAAAATCATTGTTCAAATAAAAATCTATAAAAATCTTGGAGGATTTCTAGGCAGGTATGCATACTCTAATGAAGAAAGATTTGATCCTAGGGATGGACCACTGTGATAATTCTATACTTCGAGACTTGTTGTGTTACCAGTGTGGTGAGTCCCGGTGGTGTAGTGTTATCTCGCGTGACTAGAGACAAGGAAGCGAGGGTTTGAGTCCCGTTCGGGAAATTCAGCCAATTTTTTTCCGAAGAGTACATTGAAAGGAAGAAAAATCCCCATATACTTGAATATTTAAAGAGGTAAACCAAGATTTTAATCCTGGCATACATGTAGCTTACAAGAACACAGTATACAAGAAGGCCAATTACATAACACACGTATTGCCCAAGCAGCTGACACGTGCAGCCCAAGCAGCTGACACGTGCACTCCAAAGTAGTAAAACCAAGTACTCACATGTTGTACCTGTTTGATTTACCAGCATGCGGAAGAATCCCCTCGCCCGGCCGGCACCGGAGGCTCTCATGGTAAGACTTGCTCAAATCTTTAATTTAAATCGTTTATGTTGTTTACTTCCCAATAGACCTGGTTCAGTTGTACTCTGTGGTTTGCGTTGTGATCGCGAGAAAACTCTTTCCTCAATACCGTAGGCAAAGCATTGGTGTGGGAATGCGCAGTTTGTTTTCTTTTGTAACCAGGCTTGTCACAGCATGTCTGAAATATTTTAAACACAAAGACGCACTACAAAAGTTGCGGTACCTAAGGTACATCTCGTTCAGTTGTCAATCGCCTGCCGACGAAGGCGGCTGGCGTGACTTGAGCGGGAAAATTTCAGGTGATTTCACAGAGGCTGACGCGCGAACACAAATAAGAGTACAGCATTTAATTTCGTTCATTTGCTTTTTAGCAAAGTGTAGTGCAGTATTTATTTTAGGTTTTAGTATAAACTTGAGTCATTGGAGTCATTTGTATTATGGTGTAATTCGGTCAACTGCTTTTCATATTGAGAGTAAAACAATGGACCGCGACTCGTTTATTCACCGGACTGGAAAACAAAAGCAAAGTAGTTGGAACAATTATTTTTCAAACAAAATAAAGCATGGAATACTACGATTATAACAACATTGCAAAGCCTGTTCGTTACTCATATTATTACGCCTGTTGTGGCCGCCACATTTACTTTTATTTGTAAGTTTTGCTAGCGCGCGGGACTTGAAAGGGGTGGGGCTAAAGTTAGTTTTATAGTACATCTTCGTGTTTAAAGCCTTGGTCACACTTATGAACTGGCCTTTAGCATAAACACAAGCATAATTATGAAAGACAAAAGAACAACGAGGAACGCTTGTAATCCTCTGTCTTTCATCTTGAACGAGTGAACCAAGCATAAGTGAAGAATAAACCTTTTTGGCACAACACGACCGATCTATGACTGGACCATTGAAATGTAAGTCTGCATCATGGTTTAAACGCAGGGCGGTTGGCTTCATTTTGCATGCGATACGGGTTACAGAATAAAGAGAAAGGAAGGGAGAATTTGCACCAAGCATAGTTAGTAGAGTAGTAGAGTCTCCCTCTTCTAACTATGGAACCAAGTAAACAACCCTTCATAACCTACCTCATAAAAACCAAAAAAAGCAAACTAAAGTGATAAACGAAACCATTCTGAAATAGTTTTCGAAACAGTTAGATTGCAATGGCAATAGTTTCAAGATCAAATTAACTGTCACGTGCCTTCTTCCTTAAATACAGTCTATTATGATTGTTGTCGTTGTTATTGTTTTTTTTATTAGTATATTAGTTTTCAGTCATTGTTGTAAGTAATGTTTGTATTATCATTAAAATTACAATGTGATCGAGGTTCACAACATCAAGAACCACGCACTGCCTTCCCGGAAACTTAAAGAATATCCTCTAACTAATTCGTATCTGTTGATTTACAGGGGCATCCTTTCATCCGTTCTAATGACGACGGGAATGTGGACATAGTTTCCATGTGGGTCTGTCGGCAGCTCGAAGAGATCAGGTCACGTGCACAGAGCATGGATAGCCCCAGCTCGCAGGAGTGATAGCCACGTGCAAAGCAATTTCAAGTGACATCATGTGCTTTGAACATGGTACATTATGTCAAATATCGAAATGTTTTGCTTGTCAGAAGCATGGAACCAACAGGGCCCGGTTTTATACCGTATTTATTCGAAGAAGCACTTAATCTCGAACAAGCGATAAGCCTCGAGTAAGCGCCCATCCAGGGCCCGGTTGTACAAAGAGTGGATAACTTTATCCAGCGGATAAATCGCTATCCAATGGATAAAATTGACGCGTTCTTGACTTTGATTGGACAACGCGCCAATTTTATCCACTATATAAGGACTTACCCACTGGATAGAGTTATCCACTCTTCGTACAACCGGGCCCAGATGGCCAAGAAAATTTTTAAAATAAACGCCCCGCTTACAGTATGCGCCCATCACCAACCTCGTTGATCATGGTTAAAGGTTTAATAGGTCCGTTTTTTCTTCTTTGTTTTGCTGATGGAAAATAAACTTACTAAAAATGTGGGGCGCATTGGAAATGATGAAAACTAATTAAGCGACCACTTCAGATAAGCACCCACCCTAAAAAGGCCCAAGAATTAAATGAGAACCGAGTGTTCTTATTCGAATAAATACGCTAGTTTTGTCTTGCGGATAACTCGTATCAATGGGTTACTTGTAACTAAAGTTTATGAGTTTACTATCTCCAACCGAGACAATAACTCATCCAAAAGCAGAAGGAATGTGGTCGTTGCTAATCAAATCATTTTGTTCTCTTTTCCTTTGGATAATGGTAACAAACAGTCCCTGGCGAACGAGTTAAAGACAGTCACGTGAGGTTGACAGGGCAGACAGCGAGTAAATATCCGCTTGCAATGAATTGCAGTGTTTCATGAAAACGAATTAATCATGTACATTAGAATTGTAAATAGGAAAGTTTCCTTTCAACTGCAGCCTTTCAAAAGGAAGGTTACAGACCTTACATTTTTCTTACGAAGAAATTTTTGTTTTTACAAGTCAATGTTTTACTTTGCTCCGCTTTAAAAGAGAGTGGAATAGTTTGTTTATTTCGTAAGGCATGCCAGGAAATTCCTGGGAATGGTGACACACTTTCTGAAAAAGGGTTGCTTTTCACCTTTGTCCTTTACAAGTACTATCGACAGGAGACTGCGGGAATTAGCGAGGAATGCTCCGGAAGTTTGGTTTCCGATTTGTGTGTCAAGAAAGCGAGGTTAAGTTACTGGTAATTGGTTGTATTTTTACTCCAGTAACTTCAAATGATGAGTTCTCAAATTTTCATTACCAGTCTTGATGCAGTTACACTTAATCTAAGAAAGTCCGCAGCGGATGATCAACTCTTTTATTCTCCAAACAAATCAAATTAGTTTGTGTTAATAATGTAAGGAGAAAGTAGATGTTGCTTGCACCTAAAATAGCTAAGCTTGTTGTTGTACTTGTTGTCGACTTCAGTAAACTTGAGATAAGACTGGACAGTTTTGACCAGCTTCCTGCTCCTTTTTGGTCATCTAGGCATTTATTTAGATAACACGAGTCTTTCCAGCCCCACCGAAACCACCAGTTTTCAAAACCAGCTGGCTCGTAGAAGCCCGGAAGGAACAAAAAGCGCGTCCGGGCCACCGAGATAACTTACTGCAACTGACATCACAGAGGGTTTTTTTGGAAAAAAATCAACTTGCGCAATATAGAGACTCTTGTGTGTTAAACGAAAATGTGTGTAACAATAGGCTTTGAGCTCTCTGCATCTGTGGAGCAAGGCGTGTAGCTTACGATCGCGGTCCTGGCTCGCTTCTTCATTTTATCTCCCTCGCCATAGACTAGGATATCGTAAATTGAAATCACGCCAGGTAGCCCCTCAACTGCTTGATGCTGGCGCCGTTGGAATTCTTCGGGGGCAGGTGACAAACCGAAAGGGAGTCTACACCACCTGAACCTCCCAAATGGCGTGTTAAAGGTTGTCAGTTTCGAGTTTGCTGAATCTAACTCTATGTGCCAAAACCCATTCCGAACGTCTAGGGTGCTAGAAACCCCTTGCTCTGCTTAGTTCTGGCAAAAGCTGTTCTTAATGGTGGGTAAGGGTTAGTGGCTTCGCTTCAGTACTTTGTTTATGTCCTTGGGGTCTATGCAGATGCGCAGTTTGCCATTGGGTTTGCGTACAAGGACCATACTAGATACCCATGGGGTTGGTTCAGTTACCTTTGCCAGGATGCCTAAAAGCTCTAGCTTTTCAAGCTCATCTTTGAGCTGGTTCTTAAGGGCGACAGGGACCTTTCGAGGGGGATGGACTACAGGGACTGCCCCCTCCTCAAGCTCTAGGTGGTATTGCCCTTCCATTTTCCCTGTTCCCTGAAACACATCTGGATATTGCGACACAATTGCTTCTTTGGTCAGTTGTGGGTCGGGCTGCTGTTGCTCTACTGTCAGTATGTTCTGGTACTGGACTTTGATCAACTCCAAGTTCTGAATAGCAGCGCTGCCTAACAGGGGGGTGCATGAGTTGTCACTAACGACTACAAAATCTGCCTGGTATGTTCTCTTGTTCTTAGGGTTGCACAGTTCTATGGTGCACTGTCCCACTGGGGTGATGGTGGACTTATCATAAAGAGAGAGTACCCTGTTTGGCTCATCTAGTTTCACTGGGCCTAGACACATTTCTAGGGTCCTTTGCTGGTATGGTGTTGCATGTCGCCCCACTGTCCAATGGGAACTTGACTGCCTTACCCCCCACACTCATATTTGCGTACAAACGCTTAGGAAAAGTCGTGTCAGACACCGCCTTTACTTCGGGATCTGGGCTCAGGCTGACCGATTTGAGATCGTCATAGTCACTATCCTCAAATTCTCCAGACACCGTATGAACTTTGTCATTACGTGCTTGTTGGGAAGGTTTAATGTGCTTTTGTGAGAGACATTGGGAGCTAGAGTGATTAAGCTTAGAACAGGTTCCACATTTTTTGCCAAATGCGGGGCAGTGTTCCTTGCCGCGTTCGTGTTTCCTCCCACAGTACTTTGCACTTCTGGGACGCCTGTGTCGCGTCGCGGGGGGCCTGTGGTTTCTTCACGATGGCGTGCACACTTTCGTGCTTCTCAATCGCTGTATTCCGCTGCTTAGACAACTCCGACGCTCTACAAGCCTGGATACATTTTTCAAGGGTAAGATCCGGAACTTTCAATAATTATTCTCTCAGCTCCGAGTCTCTAATACCACAAACCATGTGATCTTCTTGTGTTCGTAGTTGCCGCTGGTTCGAATGTATACAGACTCGTTTTTGCAGTTTCAGCCTATTACCTATTACATGGCGGTCGATCGAACGCATCCCAAACTGGTCACTAATGGAACCGTCTCAGAAACCTTAGCTCAGTGTGGGCAAGCTTTGTCAAGAAATTCGAGTTTTACTCCGGGTTTTTTGAAGTGGATGTCAGTTAACTCAAAGAATTTAAGATATGTACCAATCTAAAAGTACAATAAAATTAGTTAAAAATTTGGCCTAATGTAGCCACTTATAGTTTTATTTGTTGGGAATCGGAAGTTTAAAAATGTCAGAAAGCACGTTTTCTCTTCATTCGTGTTGGATTGTGCCATGTGCCATGACGAGCTGGCGTGCAATCACGGAAGACCGTAAACGCACCGGCTTACAATACAATACAATAACCTTTATTAAGAGTGTCAAATGTATGTAGCTCATGAAGCTAATTGGGGACACTAATTAAGATAAAATATAAAATATTATATGTACAAATAAAAGTAATAAATTATCCTATATCTTAAAACGCTATATATTTTATAAAATACAAAATGTAAATATAAAAAACAAGAGGAAGCTAAGTCCCCTAAATCCTCTTCTATTGTCAATCAAGATTAGCTCGAGCCTAGGCAATTTTTCTTCCCTTGTATCTAAGTTCTAGCAGTGCCTTTGAAGGTTGTGAAAAGCACTAATGAATTATGTCTACACTAAGGGGGTTAGTTAGTTGTTAAACCAAACAAGTGGATAGCACCTTTTAAAAATAAAAAATTTCCTCGTTCCTTTGCAATACATTTGAATGCTTTGTTTAGTGATGTTCAGTCTTACACAGGGAGTATGGATTTGGGAGAAAAGTACATACACTGTACAGGAACATGAATAAATCCTAGGGTCAGGTGTCAGTTCGGTTCAAAACGTTTTCCATATTTATATCAAAGATACTATGGTGTATAACTATTATTTTAATGTTACTGCCATTAGATTAGACACAATACAGACAGTGTTCTACTATTTCGAAAAGACTCGATAACCGAATGGGGGTTGGAAAAAGTGTAAAATTTGATCCATTAAAATAATGAACAATACTTTAAAGGAAGTATGTCTTGTTTAACAACCTGCTCCATGGCTTTCAACATCTTGTGGAGTGCTGTTATTTACGAACTATGTACACAGAACAACTGATTTCTTACAATATATTATAATGTCTGCTTCTAAGAAAATTTCAAGCTGGCCGTGTATTTAATTCTAACGGTGGCTTATTATTAACAAAATTTATTTACCTTCCGGGAGAAAAGATCGTAAAACTGCCAGTTCTCCAAACGCTGAACGAATAGCAACTACCGGTTTTCTTTTTGGCTTTTTTTCTTTCAGCAGTAGAGCGTGACCTAATGTGCAGTGCGAGTTAAACAACATCAAAACCGTTTTTAAAAAATCATAGGCGTACAACTGCAAACAAAAGCTCATACTCGCAGCAGCTCGATGGAGTGACTTGTCAAATTTTCAAAGTATAAACAAACTTTAGTTTCATTTATGTTACCTTAGCCCACTCCATGTTTCTAGTGTATGTGATTCGTCGACCACACAACCCACTATATTTTGGCTGAACAGGGAACTTCTGTCCTTCAGTAGCTCCAGAAACTCCTTGCTGGTAGCAGCCTCCGGAGAATTTACCTAAACGAATTGAGTCCAGATCATCAAGTTTCTCTACGAGACTACATGCAGATAACCCTATAGAAGAAACTTCGTTTATCTGGTCTTGAACTATGCTTGTAAGTGGAGAAATGACCAGTAGAGATGTCTGAGTAGTCACGCTAGCGAGGAGTTTCTGTTGCCTTCGCTGATCCATTAAAACCAACAATTGAAATATAAGACTCTTTCCATAGCCCGCTGGTAAAACAGCCACCAAGTCTTTCCCGTCGAACAGCTGTCGCACAGCTCTTAACTGCTGCGGCTTCAATACAAAACTACTTCCTTCTGATTTCAAAAAATAGAGAACTTACGCTAGGCATGAAGAAAACAGTTCTTCTTCCGCCATCTTGAAAGGTATCGCCTCGTTTAAGTGCCTTGTCGTATTACGAAAACGACACCAACGGGCTCGTATCGGCCAATGGGAATTTACGTTCACAAGATGAACGCGAATTACAATTTACATGCGGAATGTGGGGTCCTTGCTGCAGGCGTTTCCTTCCCTTCCCTCTCCCCAGTCCCCCTCCCCTTTTTTCTCCGCCTCGCTCCCTTCCCCCTCTCACCCCTCCTTTTAACGCCGCTACGCAGGCTACAGCACCGAGTAAGCTATGGTCTTGATTGCTTTGACCAGGCTTGAGTCCACTAGGAAGGGATAACAGTCTTGATGAAGTTGGAACGTAGTTGATAGGTTGAGGGACGTATTTACCTATTAAAACAGAGAATGTTGGTTACAAAGTTGAGCTTTACCCCTATGGGGCTAGCCCTCTGTTACGTTCATCTTCATTTGTTATGTATCGTAAACCTCAGGTATAAAGAACATATCGGAATACAGTCGTATTCTTTTAAACATTCCTTGACTGACAGAACAATACTACATACCTCGCTGTTCCACTCATCCTTTCTGATTGGAAATCGTTTGAATGTATAGCGCTCATTTGCTTAAATGTTAACAAAGGTGATCCTTAAGTGATATGTCTCAAACAATTGACTGCAATGTCGTACCAAAAGCACCCCGCTGTCAGAATTGTAATTTGGAATAATTTTGCAACGGAATGGCTTTTTTCCCTGGCCTTGCCAGCCAGTGTCAGTACTTTAATGGTTTATACTATGGTACTACTGTAGTTCTTAGGTTTGCTGCTTCTTAATGTTATTATTTGAATCATTGAAAACAAAATTCCAAAACGTGAAAATAGTTGTTGGGCAGCTTCAAAACATTTTACTTCAGCAATATGCTAATCTGGACCCCGATGGAATCTATTCCGTTGTAATTATATTCTTCATCTGATGTAAAAGGTGTGACACACAAAAAGCCCTGCTTGAATTCAGTTTTTACTTCAAATCATCTTGGAACAACAAGAAATACCTACCAACTCTGTTGCTCCATCCATCCTTGCTGATTGTAGAACGTTTTTATGTACAAGGAGACGTCTACAAACAAAAGTGGCTCCAGAAATGTTACACAGATGCGTTCAGGGTTTTCCAATACATCCAATAAATAGCATTGCTGTCAGAATAATTCGGAATCAATTTGCATTTTAATAGCTTTTATAATAATAAAACGCCAAGAAAATTGAAAATATTCTAATGATTTTGGGTAGAAGTTAAACTATACACAAGCGTTTTTGACTTTAGTGTCATCATAAGGTTATCTTCATCACCTGAAGTGACCCTAAAGTCGAAAACGTTTGTATAAGTTTAACTTTAGTTTCCGAACTTAAAGAAAGCTATGATTGCCTCAAACATTGAAAATTAAATGTACGACATGAAATGTACTTTAAGATAATGAAAAAACCGCAGCGAAATCGGACTAGGCAGATCGGTTTAAAGTCGGGTGTTTTGAACAAAAATTAGGCAAACTTATTTAGTCACATATACTGACTACATAAGTGCAAGTGCAAATATTTATTACTCCGAAACACCAAATGTGTCGCCCAACACATTGTACATAACATGTAAAACTCGGCTGTTACTTAGAGCACAGGTTTATTACACGACTTGTTGTTTTTCAGAACTCTGAAGTTTACAGTACATGTTAAAGGCTTCAACTTGTTCATGCAGATAACCGAAGACTGTCAAACTGACAGCTTACGTAGAAGTTGTATTGGACTGTATCTCTGGAGTAACTGTTTGAAAAAGTTTGCAATGGTTACTTGAGTTGGAGGTACACAGACCGTGCTATCACCAGCAAAATCTTTGCGCTTAGTACAAGCTAGTTTGTGTACTTGAGAGTTGTTAGCGTTGTAACACAGCGCGGAAGCTGGTGGAAGGAGGCGAAAGAATGCGAGTTCAGCACTGGGTTTTCACAAGTTAGTTGTACTATTGCTTCTGTGCAGTGGCACAAGAAATAATGTGGTAGCAAGAATACTGGCGGTAAAATGGCTGCTAATTGCATTTGGCTGCCCTACATTGAAGGGCGACAGTAGGATGAACCAACGACACATCGAACTGCTTAGCTTCATGAAAACAGACTGTTCGTTGCGTGGAGCCTGGTACTGCTGGGATGGTGGTAAGGTAAATATACACGGTCGAGTTTTATCATGCGAGTCTTCCACTGACGCAACCTCGTTCCCAGGCTCTTTCCTCTCCCGAGAGAAAGACCCTGGTTGGGTCTGGTCACGTGCCACCCAGAATCTAG